>CAUYON010044199.1:0-11490 GCA_963573935.1 Arctocebus calabarensis
CCCTGTATAGTTATGGATTTGGGAGATAAAAGACCAGGATTAGAGAGAAGTACAGAAAAGGTTGCTCCAGTGTCCAAAAGAAGTTTTTTCTCCTGGCACTCCACTGTAAGGCAAACCTGGGGCTCTTGGGGGGTGATGACACAAGCTGGAGAGATGAGAATATGCCCCGGGCATTCTCAGTCCAGTTTGGGCTCTGATGGGGTCACTGTCCCAGGAGGCCTTCACCTCTGGGGACAGGCCACCCTCCAGGGGTCACCCTTGCATTCTGGACAGGGGGCATATGCCCCAGGACCTCTCAGTCCAGTTTGGGCTACGATGGGGTCACTGTCCCAGGAGGTCTTCACCTCTGGGGACAGGCCACCCTTCAGGAGTCACCCTTGCATTCTGGACAGGGGCCAGGTGGCTTGCCCAGCAGGTGGTACTGCTAGGGGCAGTTTTCTCTGAAGTGGCCTGTCTGACCACAATGAAAGTACTTGTTATTCGCTCCTCTGGTTTTCCTCTGCCCCTGAAGGTTGCTTGTTTGTCAGAGTGCCATTACTAGAGCTGTCATTCTTTTCTGTTCCTTTCTCTCTTTTTTCCTCCTTTCTCTCCAGATGTCAGTTACAAAAGACCGTAGTGGCCATTTTAAGAAGATTCTCCAGCCAAATAAATTTTCGAAAAGGAAACTTGGTAATGAAATTCCTCATAACTCCCACACTACCTGTGATCATTGTTCAGCAAGAAAGAAAACCTAAGTAGCCAACTTAATCCAGGGGACTCATTGAAGAAAGTGTAGAAAAACTCTATATCTAGGGAAAGAATTTGAGAAGACCCCACTGGCAATCACAGCAACAACAAAAATAAATAAATGGGACCTGATTAAGTTAAAGAGTTTCTGCACAGCTAAGGACATAATCAACAAAGCAAAAAGATAACCTACAGAGTGGGGGAAGATATATTTGCATGCTACCCATCTGACAATGGGTCAATAACCAGAATCTACAAAGAGCTCAAGCAAATCAACAAGAAAAATCAACCCCATTAAAAAGTGAACAAAAGACACGAACAGGAACTTTTCTTGTGAAGACAGACTAATGGCTAATGAACACATGGAAAAATGCTCATCATCTCTAATCACCAGAGAAATGCAGAGCAAAGCCACACTGAGATACCACCAAACCCCAGAGAGACTGTCTTACTCATAAAGTCCCCAAACAACAGATGCTTATGGGGTGGATGCACATGGGGAAATAGTATTTATACTATGTAAGCTGTTGGTGGGACTGCAGACTGGCGCAGCCTCTGTGGAAGGCAGTAAGGAGATTCCTCAAAGAGGTAAAAATAGACCTACCCTTTGATCCTGCAATTAATTCCTTTACTAAATATCAGAAAGATAAGGGGGGGAAGGGCATATCAGAAAGATATATACTTGCACTTAAATGTTTATAGCAGCACAATTCACAATTACAAAGATGTGGAAGCAACCCAAGTGCCTGTCAACACAGAAATGGATGAACAAATTGTTGTGTATGAATATCATTCAGCCATAGCAAAGATGGTGATTACGTATGTATGTTTTACAACAATCTGGATGGAACTAGAGCTCATTCTCCTAAATGAAGTATCACAAGAATGGAAAAACAAATATCATGTTTACCCAGTCCTAAATTGAAACTAGTAGATTTGCACCTACATGCTCACATGAAAGAAAAACTAAAATTCAATGAAATTCAAGCAGTGGGGAGTCAGGAGCAGGGAAGGGGGTGGGTAAATTCCCACCTAACAGGTACAGCTGTACCACCAAGGCATAGGACACACATACAAATCAGGCTTGAACCTTACAAATCCAAATCTAACTGTTTATATCCCTTTGTTAATCTGAAGTTGAAAAAATAAGGAACTGGAGAAATATTATATATTTTAAAAGATTTCATATTCAACCAAATGTAATGCACGAATCCTGATTGGATCTATTTCTGAGACAATCAGGGAAATATCAATCTTGAATGGATATTGATAATGTTTATTGTTAAGTTTCTTAAATACACTATGGTAGATATTTTAACTATGCATATAGTAATAAGACTAGTTTTCTTTTTTAAAAAAATAGGAGATTTATGATATATGCTGACTTTTATAGTCTTTAATTTAGAAAATTAGGGGTGGGGGAAGTGGGGAGAAGAGACTAGTTTTTCTATTCGGCCAAGGTTTTTAATCACCTGAGTAACTCATCATAGAAAAAATAGTTTTTATGAAAGTTTTATAAGAAAACTTAGGGAGGTTGCTTTCTTTTCCAATTTAAAGGAATGAAAAGAATGATTTTTATTTATTTATTTATTTAGATCGCACTCGGTAGAGTGCCGTGGCATCACACAGCTCACAGCAACCTCCAACTCCTGGGCTTAAGTGATTCTCTTGCCTCAGTCTCCCAAGTAGCTGGGACTACAGGTGCCCACCACAACGCCCGGCTATTTTTCTATTTTGCAGTTCGGTGGAGCCGGGTTTGAACCCACCACCTTCGGTATATGGGGCCAGTGCCCTACGTGCTGAGCCACAGGCGCCACCCGAAAAGAATGCTTTTTAAAAAGTTACTTATTATTTAAACGGTCCACTGTTGGTAAATACAAAGCAGTCCTCCATTGGAGGGAGATCAGCCACCTTGGGCCTTGACCCCCCTTGGAGGATAGAAGGCAGCATCAATTTGTCAACATACCTATAAGCATTCCCAGCAGGTGAGGGGAGAATCTTGGCAATGCAGTGTGACTGATGAGAGGATAGCCTTTAAAGTGTCCAGATTTATGGCATACTATCTTTTCCCCCCCTGCTGCTTGTGAAGCCAAAGCCACATACGTTTTGTCGTTCTTATGACAATATCCTTTTTCATGGTAACAATTTTTGCATTATTAGAGTAGGCTCAACTCTATAGTAAACAGAACCAGATGCAAAAGTGCAAATAAAATACAAGCTCCTTTTTGATGCCTGTATCAATCCAGCAGAGTATTCTAGGACGGTGGTACTCTCCTCCATGTGGTGACCCAAGGACTCAGGTTCCTCCATCTGCTGGCCCCACAACTGGGTCCTGGTCAATAAGTTAACTCTCTACCCCTCTGTACAGCACCAGAGTTATCTTCTTCAAACATGTTTTTATCATGACTCTTGCCCCCTGAACTACACAGAATATACGGCAGAGATTTCAGATAATATAAAAGTGACATAATAATGTAGACAAATGTTTATGATGAAAGAATAAGATTATGGGTGCTTTTTTCTTCAAAATGTTTTTTCTTTCCCAGTCAAATCAGAAAAAAAAGAAAAATTAGCAGCAAAAAAACTGAGCTTGGAAGAAAATATCAAAACATCTTTTCAGTTCTTCAAAAGTCATCTTCTTTACCCTATAATGATCAATTTAAAAATCAGAATTTCTGTGCACTTACCCCGTGCTTTGTGTCGTGTGTGCAGAACTTGTAAAATGAGGTCTCACTATGTTGCCCAGCCTGGTCTCAAACTCCTGGCCTCAAGCGATCCTCCCATCTTGGCCTCCCAAAGTGAGAGGGGGTCTTAGTCTGAATGTCCCCCAAAAGTAGAACCTGAGACAAAGCTTTGGATGAAGGCAGTTTATCTTTGGAAGTGGTTCCAAATAGGAGAAGGAAGGATTGGGGAGAGTAAAGAATGTTATCAAGATCATCACCACGTTGGAACCTGAGGCCAAGGGGCTCCTGCTGGGGACCTCTGGGTAGCTATGTAACAGGTGTCTCAGAATGGTCCTCTCTAGAGAGTGAAGAGGCCTGTGTTTATGCACCACCCTCTCGTTCTCTTTGGGGAAGGTTGCTCCCTAAACTGTTGAACTCCCCATGCTTCTCTACCTCCGGGTCTGCTCAGGTGTCCGAATGGCAGAGTGATGGCTGCAGGTGGTACCAGAGAAGTCTGGGTCAGAAAGCAAGAGACATAGGTCACACCTGCAAGGGTTGCTGGAGCAACAACTGGAATGCAGAGGGGACTCAAGAAGGCAAGAGTGAGGCGCAGAGGTGTATGACATGACAGCAGGGAGAGGAGGCCCTCCAGGTGGTGTGCTCACAGCTGCTCTGTGCCGGCAGCTCCTCCTCCACCTTAGTTCTCTTTTCTCAGCTGGTCTCCCTGAGTTACTATGTTTTCCCTTCCCCCCGACCTTTTTTCTCTACGTTCTTGGAAGTTAAAATCTGGCCCCACAACTTTCTCTCCAAAAAGGGAATCTTTTTCTAGTACCTAGGTGGGCAAGTTTTTTGCATTTTATATCTGGCCTTATTATGGTCTTAAAGCAAGAAAATGACCTCTGGGGAACAAATGAGGAAGAAGAGGGAGAAGGAATGTAATACAGAACTGAACATCCAGGAAGCGGAGGGCAGGGAAACGCTGAAGGCTCTTGTATGGGGAATAAGTGGCAGCTGTGTGACCCATTGTGCTTCCCTGTACCTTCGTTTTCTCACTCTAAAGTGAGGGGGTTGAACTTTCTAATTTATAAAGACTCTCCTGGGCCTAAAAGTCTGTCTGTTGAAGAGAAAGGAGGTGGTGGAGGAAGGGGAGCCTCCTGCAGGATGGATTAAGTGTGGACAGCACAGAGTTGGGGGGCGCCATGGGATGGGGTTAGGACCTGGAAGGAGGGGTGGCCAGAGAAGTGGAGAAGTAGGAAAAAATGAAAGGGAAATTCTAAGAACAAAAGCAACATGATTTGCTGACTAAATTGTCATGAGAGGAAGAATGGAGAGGGATCAACATTGGTTTTAAAGTGTTTGGATGATTGAAAGACAGAAGCACAGATCCCAGTCCACCTAGACCCAGGAGATTCTGGTTCTCATCCTGGCTCGTCAGAAAAACAAAGATGAGAAAGATGAGTTGATGGGGCTTTCCCTAGACAAAGGGAAAACAAAGAACATTGTTGACATTTGTGGAATCTGGGAGGGAAAAAATGAACTGCACAAGTCAAGAGAAGCAGGACCCATGGGGTGAGGTAGGTCAGACACACCAAGTGCAGGATTATCTTTTTTTTTTTTTTTTGAGAACGTGCCTCAAGCTGTCCCCCTGGATAGAGTGCCGTGGCACCACAGCTCACAGCAACCTCTAATTCCTGGGCTCAAGCGAGTCTCCTGCCTCTGCCTCCCAAGTAGCTAGGACTACCGCACAATGCCAGGCCATTTTTTGGTTGTAGCCGTCATTGTTGTTTGGCAGGCCTGGGCTGGATTCGAACCCGCCAGTTCAGGTGTACATGGCTGGTGCCTTAGTCCGTTGAGCCACAGGCGCCAAGCCTCTATACTTTCTTGCTACTGCATTTTACTTATCTGATTTTAGGATGTGCTATTTATTTGCTTGCCTGTTTTACAATTGGGATATAATACATGGTTAGAGCGTGCAGTCTGCATTGATCTTAAGTATATATAGCTCCACGAATTCTTGCATTTATATTATTATAAATCATCACCCAAGTGAAGACAGCAAATATTTCCAATATCCCAGAAGGTTCCTCATGCCCCTGATCAGAAAATCCCCCAATAAGAGATAACCACTCTTCTTTTTTTTTTTTTTAATTGAGACAAAGTCTCACTGTGTTGCCGTTAGTAGAGTGCCATGACATCACAGCTCCCAGCAACCTTAAACTCTTGGGCTTAAGCGATTTTCTTGCCTTAGTCTACCAGAGGCAGGGACTACAGGTGCCTCCCACAATGCCTGGCTATTTTTTGGTTGTAGTTGTAATTGTTATTTGGCAGGCCCGGGCTGGGTTCAAACCTGCCAGCTCCAGTATATGTGGCTGGTGCCCTAGCTGCTGAGCTACAGGTACCAAGCCTGTTGTCATTGTTGTTTAGCAGGCACTGGCTGGGTCCGAACCCACTCGCTCGTGTATGTGGCCAGTGCCCTAACCACTGAATTAAGGGCACTGATCCAAGATAACCACTCTTCTGATCTCCATCACTATCAACTAGTTTTGCCTGGCTGGGTCTCAGAACTCACGGGGAGCAGACCCTGAATGGTTGCTGCTGCCCTCTGGCCCTCTACAGTACTAGGCACAGAGTGGGCATTTAAATGCTAGCTAACTGAATGATCAGACTAGTGTGGTGGCAGAGGGAACAGAATAGCACCTGGGGACACCAACCCTCTCCCATGTATTTGCACCTCAGTGCCTCTGCCCATGTTGCTCTCTGTCTGAAATGCCCTCTGTTTTCATTCATCTCATTCCATTTTTTTTTTTTTAAAGGACCATGAGGTGGCTCAAGCGGCTAAGGTGGCAGCCACATACACCTGAGTTGGTGGGTTCGAATCCAGCCTGGGCCCACCAAACAACAATAACCAAAAAACAGCCAGGCATTGTGGAAGGTGCCTGTAGTCCCAGCTATTTGGGAGGCAGAGGCAAGAGAATCGCTTGAACCCAGGAGTTGGAGGCTGCTGTGAGCTGTGATGCTATGGCACTCTACCCGAGGCGACAGCTTGAGGCTCTGTCTCAAAAAAAAAAAAAAAAAAGAAATAAAAGAACGTGAGTCTTGGCTTGGCACCTGTGGCTCAACGGGCTAAGGTGCCAGCCACGTACATCTGAGCTGGCGGGTTCGAATCCAGCCTGGGCTCACCAAACAACAATGACGGCTGCAACCAAAAAATGGCTGGGCGTTGTGGCGGGTGCCTGTAGTCCCAGCTGCTTGGGAGGTGGAGGCAAGAGACTCGCTTGAGCCCAGGAATTGGAGGTTGCTGTGAGCTGTGATGCCATGACACTCTATCTAGGGTGAGAGCTTGAGGCTCTGTCTCAAAAAAAAAGAACGTGAGTCAAAGTTTTATTTGTTCATTTCTTGCATTTGAAGTACTCTTAGATGATATCCTTAGCCTGAGACTTTTTGCCATAGTTTTTAACTACTACACAACAGCCTTAGACAAACACCAAGCCCATCTTTGTGTGCTAGTCTCCAACCGTGATGAGCCTGTGTGTGTCAAGTTGGGGGAGGCTCTTTGTGCTGAATACCAAATCAACCTAATTAAGACTGGTGACGACAAGAAACTAGAATGGGTAGGCCTTTGTAAAATTGACAGAGAAGGGAAATCCCATAAAGTGGTTAGTTGCAGTTGTATAGTAGTTAAAAACTATGGCAAAGAATCTCAGGCTAAGGATGTCATCAAAGAGTACTTCAAATACAAGAAATGAACAAATAAAACTTGGGTGCCAAGCCTAGAAGTTACATTTTTCATGTATGATTAACACTACAACACACCAAGACTCCTCCTGATTAATCAATGTGTTTAGAACAGTTATACCCATTTTACAAGATCCAGAGAAGGGCTGTACTGTTCTAAAACCACACACGGCAAAGACGATGCCAGGTGCCTTGTCAGAATTCCTCTGGTGAGAACTCCATTCCTGGAGCAAAGCTTCCTGGCAGTACCATAGCAATCCAGGAACAGGATGCTCCCCTGCCCCACTGGCCTCTCTCATTGATTTACTGGCCTGGAACTTGGCTCTCCAAACATATGGCTCCCATCCCAGAGGTTCCCACTAAGTCACCAACTGTTCCTGCCTCTTCAAGTTCTAGGGGCTGTTGCTGAGAATGAAGGGGCAAAACCAATCCCCAACAACAATGATGACAGGAAGAGAGCAGAAGAGAGAACACAGAATGTCTGATGAACTCCAAAGGCTGCTCTGATGCACCCTGGTGGGTAGGTGAGACATCCTTGCTCGGGCCATTCTCCACTCAACCCTCGTCCTCTACCATCCACGCTGTACTTATTTACTTATTTATGTTTTCCTCTAGAATGGGGGCACCATGACTGTCTCTAATAACTATCAGATTGTAGGTGCTAAATTAATGCTGAATCAATGGTGGCAGACCCTACTAATTGTTTATCCAGTATCCACTTTCCTTTTTTTTAAGGCTAGTCAAGTAAAACAGTGGGAATGAAAAAGGAACAAATGAATCTGTCACTGGTTGTGGTTAATTACCTGTAAATACCACTACACTCAGATTAGCCAATCCCCCTTCTTTCTTTCTTTTTTCTTTTGAGACAGAGTCTCAAGTTGTTACCCTTGGTAGAGTGCCGTGGCCTCACAGCTCACAGCAACCTCCAACTCCTGGGCTCAAGCGATTCTCCTGCCTCCGCTTCCCAAGTAGCTGGGACTACAGGTGCCTGCTGCAACACCCGGCTATTTTTTGTTTGCAGCGGTCATTGTTCTTTGATGGGCCCAGGGTGGATTCGAACCCACCAGCTCAAGTGTATGTGACTGGTGCCTTAGCGTCTTGAGCCACAGGCGCTGAGCCTCCCCCTTCTTTTTTAGTGACAGAACCCCAAATCTATTTCAGCTATCAATGTGCCCAGCTAAAAGACTTCTAAGCCTCCCACCCAACTAAAGAAAACCAATGATGATGAAGGTGAAGCTAGTGGGTGAACTTGCAGGAAAGCTCCCTAAGTCAGAGCATGTGTCCTTTATGTCTTTCCTCCCTTCTTCCGGCTTTCTTTCTAGAAACTGAACATGACGGCTGGAGCTGCAGCAGCTATCTTAGACCATGATGCAACCATGGGGTTGGAAGCCCTGTACTAAGGATGGCAGAGCAGATACTAGACCTAGACTGTCTCCCCCAGATTACTTTTACATGATAGAGAGTAAACTTCTACTGGTTTATAAACCAGTGCTATTTCTGGTCTAGCTGCCAAATGTAATCCCTAATTGATGAAAAAATAAACGAATTAAATTTGTTTTTCTTAAATTACTCATCATTTGACCTACAATTCATAAGGACAATCATCAACCCTAACCTCTAATCCTTGTAACATAAAGATAATTTGCCATTAATTACTGTTTCCTGAGAGGTCAGGAGGCTAGCAGGACAGCAACAATAGAAGGAAAAGGTAATTCAAGGTGGAGAAGGAGCAGCAGAAAAGAAGACAAGTGACAGAGGTGGGAGGGAGAGCAGGAAAATAAGGGGCAGGGAAGAGAGGAGATGAGAGGGGAGTACCAGTAGGAATAGGGGACAAAGGACTGGAGGAAAGGAGAGTGGGGATGAGGGGAGGGGCCGGGCAGAGACTATGGAGAGGTGGAGTGGGGAAGAGACAGGAAAGGGAATGGTGTATGTGTGGGGGTGGCGGGGGGGAGGAGGGGTTGTGCTGCCACAGCAGTTACTGCTACTGTTTGTTTGTTTATTTATTTATTTATTTATTTATTTATTGAGACAGAGCCTCAAGCTGTCACCCTGGATAGAGTGTGATGGCTTCACAGCTCACAGCAACCTCCAATTCCTGGGCTCAAGTGAGTCTCCTGCCTCCGCCTCCCAAGTAGCTGGGCCTACAGGCGCCCGCCACAACGCCCGGCCATTTTTTGGGGTTGCAGCCGTCATTGTTGTTTTGCGGCCCAGGCTGGATTTGAACCCGTGAGCTCAGGTGTACGTGGCTGGCGCCTTAGCTCGTTGAGCCACAGGCGCTGAGCCACTGCTACTATTTAGAGGATGCCGGCTGCAGGCATCAAGTGCCCGGCAGTCCTTATGTACACTCCCTGACCCTCACTCTTCTGAGATGAGTATTACCATGCCCACTTTACTAATGAGGTATCTCATGCTCTGAGATTTAAGTAACTTTCCCTCAATCACAGAAAGTTATAGAGGTGGAAGATTTCCCTTTTTCTAAAACAGAGTCTCACTCTGTTGCCCAGGCTAGAAATGCTGTGGCATTAGCCTAGTTCTCAGCAACCTCAAACTCTTGGGCTCAAGTGATTTTTGCTTCAGCTTCCCAAGTAGCTGGAACTACAGGTGCCCACCACAATGCCTGGCCAATTTTTCTATTTTTCAGTAGAGATGGTGTCTTGATCTTGCTCAGGTTGGTTTCAAACTCTTACGCTCAAGTGATCTTCCTGCCTTGGCCTGGGATTACAGGCTACAATGCCAGGCCAGAAGACTTTCTTCAAGTCTCCTTAAAAGAGAGGTGAGACATTGTCCTTCTTTCTCTAGCCTAAGGGAATGTGGTGTGATAGCTGGAACCATGGCTACCTTCTAGACCATAACAGTAGCCACACCCTAAGAATGGCAGAGCAGGGAACTGGAAGGAGCCTGGGTTGTTCATGACCTTGGAGAGCTTCCACAACTGCCTGGGACCATGGACTACCTAACTCAGTTGAAATCCTCATCCACAAAACCACTCACAACTGCTTCAGATCTTAATTTACTGTATTTCCCTCCAATCCTTTTTTTTTTTTTTTTTTTTTTTTTGTGAGACAGAGCCTCAAGCTGTCGCCCTTGGTAGAGAGCTGTTGCATCACGGCTCACAGCAACCTCCAACTCCTGGGCTCAAGTGATTCTTCTGCCTCTGCCTCCCAAGTAGCTGGGACTACAGGCGCTCGCCACAACGCCCAGCTATTTTTTGGTTGCAGCTGTTTGGCGAGCCCGGGCTGGATTCAAACCCACCAGCTCAGGTGTACGTGGATGGTGCCTTAGCTGCTTGAGCCACAGGCGCCAGGCCACCTCCAATCTATAGTAACAGATTCCAAGACACACTCCCAGAGATTCTGATGTAATAGTCACCTTGAAATATACTTTGCTAGAGAAATAGAAAGTCAGACTCATTAAAGAAGCAATGAAAAAACCTAAGAGTCCATAGGAAAAATCTTGATACTTCGAAAGTACCAACTGCTGGTGACTTGCCCCTAGGAGAGCTTGGAGATCAGCACGTGACACTGTAAAGCTACTGTGTCATTAGAGAAATGACAAGAGAAGTTCACAAAGATCAAGAAAGAGCACATTTGGGGCCATTCCTCAGAAACAGATAAAAGGTGGTCTTGGTAATTTTAGACCAGTCGGCAACAGTTCTGGCAAGTCATCTAAGTAAAAAATAAACCAACAGCTTGAGCCTCAGAAAAAGTATAGTTCCTATTGAGCAAAAGCACCAGGTTGCCAAAGGGATAGATTTTTCACACAGTAAATCTATCACAGAATTGCTGTCTTGCACCACTGGCTGCAGTTTCTTATGTAAGAATTCTCTCCAACTAGACTGCAAGCTCTCCTCTCTGAGAAGAGAAGGATTATGACATTACCATCAGTAATGACAGTATATTCACTATCTTTAGCAACAGTACTCAGCACAGTACCGAACACAGGTTCTTTTTTATTTTATTTTTGTTTATTTATTTATTTATTTATTTTTGAGACACAGCCTCAAGCTGTTGCCCTGGGTAGAGTGCCGTGGCATCACAGCTCACAGCAACCTCCAATTCCTGGGCTCAAGCAAGTCTCCTGCCTCCGCCTCCCAAGTACCTGGGACTACAGGCGCCCACCACAATGCCCCACTATTTTTTGGTTGCAGCCATCATTATTGTTTGGCAGGCCTGGGTTGGATTCAAACCCACCAACTCAGGTGTACGTGGCTGGCACCTTAGTTGCTTGAGCCACAGGCGCTGAGCCAGAACACAGGTTCTTAATACATGAGCACAGACATCAGGAAGGAACTAACAGGATCCATGTGTGTTGGGCATACCTGTTCACCAAGCCCTAGCCCTATGACTATCTCTGAGTTCAAGTTGAT
>CAUYON010044202.1:0-41261 GCA_963573935.1 Arctocebus calabarensis
AAAAAAAAAAAATAAAGACTCTTATCTTTGAGCTCTTTCCTTCTCACCTGGACAACTAATCCCTTAGCAAATTCTGATAGCTCAACCTTCAGAATATATGGGATTTGACAGCTTCCTGTCACTTCCATTGCTACCATTGTAGTTTTCCTCTGGACTCTTCTTCAATAGCTTCTTCATTTTTCTTTTTGCTTTATCCTTTTCCTTCTGCACAGCATCAGAGTGATGGATTTTGCCACTGCTGTAGCAAAATCCATCACTTTCGTGCTGCGCATTTCTCATCCAAAATCCCCAGCCTGTTGTCCGAGAGCTGGCTAGCACTAGATCCGTTATCTCAAGGATCTATCTCTGCACAGTGACCCTGGTGTTTCCAAGCTGACAGTGACATAGTCCTGTTTTTGCTGGTTTTTCTAGGTGCGATGGTCTAGCTGCAACATCTTCTCCACCCAGGACCATGCAGCAGCTGCCATTGCCAAGGCAGGCATTCCAGGTGAGTCCTATTTGTTTTGGGGCCATATAGGATACGTGATGGGGCTCTGCCTGGGCAACAACGTGATGATATTCTGTCTAAAAAAAACCAAAGAAGGACATTCAGGCTTGGTGTGGTGGCTCAATCCTGTGATCTTAGCACTGTGGGAGGCCTAGGCAGGTGGATTGCTTGAGCTCATGAGTTCAAGACCAGCCTGAGCAAGAGCGAGATCCTATCTCTCTAAAAAAAAAAAAAAGTAGTGGGGCCTTGTGGCGGGCACCTATAGTTGCAGCTATTTGGGAGGCTGAGGCAAGAGGATCACTTGAGCCCAAGAGTTTGAGGTTACTGTGAGCTGTGATGCTGTAGCAATCTACATAGGGCAATAAAGTGAGACTGTCTCAAGAAAAAAAAAAGATAAAGACATTAAGATTCCTTCTAAGGATTCACAGGTGGAGGGGGAGAACTCCTCCACAGGCTGGATGGGCACAGCCCCCACTGCTCAGCCTTGGCTGGGCTTCATGGCCCTCTTCTGGGAAAAGTTTTGTTTTCAAAACCATTATCTGCTCCAGTTGGGTAGAGGAACAGCCAGTCTTGCTTGGCTGGTGTAGTTCGCTCACAGGAGGCTCCTGGGAGCCTCACACCTGTGTCCCAGCCCTACCATATGAAGGGAGGAGCATAGGCTGGCAAGCAGTAGCCCTTAGTTCTGGTGCCTGCTCTGGAATGCCATCCCGAGTGACCCATCCAAGTGCATCTTAGCCCCTTCCTGTGTGTCCCTAGCAGATGATGATGGTATTGCCTACCTCACAGTGTTTCTATGTGAAAAAAATTATATGGGGCATGAAGCAGTAATGTCTGGAACAGAGAAAGTGTCCCATTCATGGTAGGTGCTATTAGTAATTTTTTGACCCTACTTTGTCTGAGACCACAGAGGCTTCTTGGCACTCAAGCGCTTTCAGTGCAAAACAAACTCTGGATCCTGCCTCCTGGATTCCTCTGAGGAGGAGACATTGTAGGACCCACAGTGGCTGTAGGCATTGTGGGTGAGAGCCCTGGTCACTGTGGGTTGATGCCCCAATCATTAGGGTCCCAGTAGAAGGGGATAGGAAAGGAAATAATTACTTGTTGCCACCTATATCTGGGAGGGCTATATGAGGCTGCTGTTTCACTTAATCCATATTGTTGTGAGCTTCATTTCTAGAGGAGAAAACAGGCTCAGGGAAGTGAAGTGATTTGCCCAAAGGTCACATAAGTGGAAGTGGCAGAGCCTGAAGTTGAACTCAGTTCTCTCTGGTTCTAAGTTCTGTTCTTACCACTGCTGAATCCTCAGAGGGGCCGGAGGTGGCTGGGGCTAGGAATTGGGAGGGAAACAATATTGGCTTTGCCAGGATGTTCCCTAGAGCAGGTACTCGTGGGGAAGGCCCGGCCCTGATATGCCACTAATCTTTCAGTGTATGCCTGGAAGGGTGAGACGGACGAGGAGTACCTGTGGTGCATCGAGCAGACGTTGTACTTCAAGGATGGGCCTCTCAACATGGTTTTGGATGATGGTGGTGACCTTACCAACCTTGTCCACACCAAGTACCCACAGCTCCTGTCGGGTGAGCAGGGTGGAACAGATGGGCTGGGCAACAGGCCTGATAGGACTCCCCAGTGCCTTGGCAGCACAGCTGTAGAAGACAGGAGGGTAGAGGCTCTGGCAGACATGCTGGGGCCTGGGCTCCTGACTTCAGATGGTGTGAGGCTAGGGCACCTGAGGGGTGCCAGGCGGAGATGACAGCTCATAGGCTGGGAATAGATGGGAAGGAGCCAGCTTTGTTAAAAGCAAGGAGAGGAGAGTCATGGGAGGAGGGAGTGCAGTGAGT
Organism: Arctocebus calabarensis; assembly: GCA_963573935.1. Taxonomy (NCBI): domain Eukaryota; kingdom Metazoa; phylum Chordata; class Mammalia; order Primates; family Lorisidae; genus Arctocebus; species Arctocebus calabarensis. Next base: position 2,329 of record CAUYON010044202.1, read on the forward strand.
GCAGAAGCCTTGAGGCAGGAAAGTGTGAACTAATCAGGAAAAAGAAGGGAAGCTAACATGGCAGCAATGAACAAAGGGAGCCTGCACTGGGAAGTAGTATAGGACGTAGTTGGAGCTTTAGTGGAGGCCAGATGTGTGAGGATCTGACAGGCCCAGAGAAAAGGGTTTGACTTAAGTCTCAGAGCAAAGGGAAATAATTAGAGGGTTTTGAGAAGATTGAGAATATGCATGTTAAAAGTGGCTGCTGGCTGCTGTGTGAAGTGTGGGTTGTGGCAAGGATACCAGGTGAGTGGTGAGTGGGCAGGGACAGGACAGTCACAGTGACAATGGAGGAGTTGAGAGTTGGCAGAATCCTTAGGCTTGGCCATGGTTTCCTGTAGCAGAGTGTTGGGTGACTACTCCCTTATGCTGGCCTGGATGATGGGGTGGACTGTGGCGTCAACTGTGGAGTTGGGAACCTAGAAAGAGGAATGGCTTTACAGGGCAAAGATGGGGACTCAGGGTGAATTTAGGTGTGGCCTCTCAAGGCTCACGCCTGCATTTCTTGTTTAGGCATCCGAGGCATCTCTGAGGAGACCACAACTGGGGTCCATAACCTATACAAGATGATGGCCAATGGGAGCCTGAAAGTGCCCGCCATCAATGTCAATGACTCTGTCACCAAGGTAAGCCTGTGAGGCAATGACAGCTCTAGCTATGGGCTCCCAGTGCAGCTAAGGAGTAGGCCCTGATGGAAGCAGGCCAGGAAGGCAGCTGGGGCAGGACATGATTGAGGGGGAAAGGGGTTTTATAGATGGAGGAGAGTGAGTGCATTAAAGAGGGAGGACTATATAGGGGGCTTCAGAGCTGCAGTTTTAAGATCTTGATGGTTTGGGGTATGAAGAGCTTTAAAGTTAAGCAAATTCTTTGACCAGGCAATCTCTCCTAGTAATTGGTCCCCAGAAAGGCTTCTGGATGGGCAGAGAAAGACCAGGGAGAAGGTCTTGGAGCCAATTGGGATGAAGACTATGATGTGGGGCCTTGGCTGGCATTAATTAGAAGATGATCAGTCAAGCTGGATGCTGAGTGCGCCCTAGGGCTATGCCTGCCCCCATCATCCTATTGCCCCCTTTTCCTTTCAGAGTAAGTTTGACAACCTCTATGGCTGCCGCGAGTCCCTCATTGATGGCATCAAACGGGCCACAGATGTGATGATTGCAGGCAAGGTGGCAGTAGTAGCAGGCTATGGTGATGTAGGCAAAGGCTGTGCCCAGGCCCTCAGGGGTTTTGGGGCCCGCGTCGTCATCACCGAGATTGATCCCATCATCGCACTACAGGCTGCCATGGAGGGTACGACAGGGTGAGGTTCGTTGTCAGCCACTGGGGCCAGAGGATGCAAGGCCACCATAGATAATCCACAGCCACTGTCTTTGCATAGGCTATGAAGTGACCACCATGGATGAGGCCTGTCAAGAGGGCAACATCTTTGTCACCACCACAGGCTGTATTGACATAATTCTTGGTCGGTAGGTGTCAGATGGGGCCCAGGGGAGCAAGGGAGTAGGGTGGGCCTAGGACTGCTTTTTGTCCCTGACAGTCTCCCCTGGGCTTCGGGTCTCTCACAGGCACTTTGAACAGATGAAGGATGATGCTATCGTGTGTAACATAGGACACTTTGATGTGGAGATAGATGTCAAGTGGCTGAATGAGAATGCTGTGGAGAAGGTGAACATTAAGCCGCAGGTGAGAAGCTCCAGCCCTGCCAGCAGGGTGGCAAATGGAGGGCTGAGGAGGGACATGCTGGTGGGGCGGCCACCAAGGAGGGCCGCTAAGGAAGTTGCAGTCTACACAGTGGGATGTGGGGGAGGAAGCCTTGGTTTCATATCCAGGCTTGAGGGGATATCCTGAGGGCAGCTAGAATCCCTAATGGTCTCAGGCAGGTACATCTTTTTGCTGTTTCAAAAAGATCACTCTTACTACTGTGTGGAAATGGGAAACTGTGGCAGGGAAGTGCTGGGATGGGCGAACTGGGTTTGGGCTCAGGTTGGGAAGAATCAAAAAGGATGCTCAGTCTGGCTTGAACAGCTGTGTGAAACAGGCCTGTTTACTGAGTTGGGGAAAGAACGGTTTGCAGTGGGCATTGAAAGAGTTCTGAGGGGATGGGAAATTTTATTTGGTGTATACTTATTGTGGGTTTATTTTTTTCCCTCTGATTGTAATAGTAATGTGTCACTGGAAAATAGTTTGGCTTTCCGTATTTTAAGAGCTTTAAAGTGAAGCAAACTGGCACTCAAGAAGTGTTTATTCAAAAAAGTAGATAAGGAAAAATAAAGTTAGGGTAGGTGCTGTGACTCAACACCTGTCATCCTAGCACTCTGGAAGGCCAAGGTAGATCCCTTGGGCTCTGTAGTTTGAGACCATTCTGAGCAAAATGAGAGCCTGACTTTACTAAAAATAGTAAATTAGCTGGGCATTGTGGTGGCCACCTGTAGTCCCCGCTACTCATGAGGCTAAGGCAGGAGGATCGCTTGAACCCAGGAATTTGTGGTTGCTATGAGCTAGGCTGACTCCTTGGCACTCTATCCCCAGGGACAGAGCAAGACTTGGTCTCCATAAAAAAATTAAAGTTAAGCAAACTCTTGACTGGGCAGTCTCTTCCAATAACTGGTCCTCAGGAGATAATTAGGCATGTATACACAGATGTTCATCACACTTTTAAAAGGGGGGAAAACCCCACTTATTGTGGGGTGCTTTGAGTTGGTGCCCTTGATGTCTTTGACATGTTATGTAGATGGAGACACAGAGCTGGCCATAGTCATGATATCCACCAGTCAGAGCCACACTAGAATCCCTAGCCCAGGGAGGCAAACAGCAATTCCGTGAACATACACTGCACATCCATATTCCCCACACTACTGCTCTTGGGCCCTCCGCCCCAGAGTGGGAGTTCTCCTTGGCTAAATCCTGTGCTAGCTTAGGAGTGTCAGTTCCTGGCTAGGAAGAGGGTGCCTCCATCTCTCTGCCTAGAAGGCAGTCACCTCAGCATGGGGCTGGGCAAGGCATGCTTCTCTGGCAGTCATGCCCCTGAGAGCCACTAGGGTGATGGGGCACGTCTCCATCCAAGGCTGGACTTTATCCTCACTCTCAAAATCTTTGATAGTCATCCCAGTTCATCTCTTGTCTGTCCTCTCAAGGACCTCTGTACACTCAAGCCAATCTTGGACCACTCCTTGAATACCTCCCACAGCTCCTGCTTTTGGTCATCTGTCTAAATGGCTCTTTTTGTGTGGAACAGAGCACATGCCCTCCTCTTCGTCCATCCTCTCAGTTCAGCTTAAGAAACCCTCTTCCTATCTAACTCCTCAGCTAGAGGCAAGGCTCATGGTCTTGGTAAAGCACCCATCGCATTGAGGTTGGAATCACTGGCTTTGGTCTTTGCCTCCACTGTTATACCAGGAGAGTGAAGTCCAGATTGATGTGTCCCCGCAAGGGGCTTGGGTCAGGTGTGTCAGTGAATGTATTGAATAAATGAATGCTGGATGGCATCAGAGGCCTTCCCTTAGACCCTGTATTAGGCCTCCTGGAGCAGCTTAGAGATGTGGGATTTTGGGGACGTGTTTGGGAGGCAGTGTAAGGGTGGAGATGGCAAGTAACTGGATGGTGTAGGGAAGCAAACTTGGGTGTGTTCAGGCAGCTGGGACAGAGGAAGGATTGGGATTTCCCTTCACATTCACCACCTAAAAGTTCTCAACCCTGGGGGAGTCACCTGGGGCACACCACAGGCCACTCAGAGGCCAAGGGGTATCCCCATTTTTAAAAAACTTCTGAGGTGATAGCAATGTGCAGCCAGTCATAGTGGAACATTTAACTTTTACTAAGCTTTCCTTAGCTGTAGTCAATTATTTGGTTGTTATTGAAAACATGGAGTCTGACCTCAGGCTATCCAGGCTCTAATTGTAGCTACTTCTTAGTGTGTGGCTCTGGACAAGCAACTTAATCTTTTAAACTTCGTTGTCTTTATCTGTGAAATGGGAATGATAGCAGTAGTAAAGTCATAGCGTTTTTAGAGTGAAATGTGATCGTGATATGTAAAGCACATAGTCCAGGGCACATGGTAATAGTGACTTCTTACTGAGTACCCAGCATGTGGATGTGCTTTACGTGTTTCAGCTCATTCTTCTTACAGCAGACCTGTAATATCTGCAGCTCAGAGTTGCTTAATAAATATAGACTGTTAATAATTTCATGTGCCAAGCCCCGTGCTGGAGGTTGTGCAGGGGTAGTTCAGGCGCTGTTGAACTGTTGTTGTTCAAGCAGGGAGGCCCACTCACTGGACAAGAGGGTGGGGTGTGGTGGGGGGACGCTGCAGCAGTGCCCCACCAGCCCTCCCTGTTGCTCTGCCCACTTGCAGGTGGACCGATACTTGCTGAAGAATGGGCGCCGCATCATCCTGCTGGCTGAGGGCCGGCTGGTCAATCTAGGTTGTGCCATGGGCCACCCCAGCTTCGTGATGAGTAATTCCTTCACCAACCAGGTTCTGGCACAGATTGAACTTTGGACTCATCCAGACAAGTACCCCGTTGGGGTTCACTTCCTGCCTAAAAAGGTGAGTTCTCACTTCTTCCTCAAGCCAAGGGTCATATGTCTAACCCTGGGCTCCCTATGCAGGGCTTGCCTGTCTGCCTTCTTCGAGGTCCTCAGGGGATCCTCTTCAGTGCAGAAATCATTCTCCCCAAGTGACAGAAGAGGAAACTAAAGCTCAAAGTGGGGAAAGATTCCTTGGCGCACACCAGATGGCAGGATTGGGTGATGAGAGGAGTCTGGGTTTGGAGACCAGTCCTAGGTTTGAATCTTGCCTCCCTACTTAGAGGCTGTGTAACTAGGGCAAGTTTTTGTTTGTTTGTTTGTTTTTTGTTTTGAGACAAAGTCTCACTCTCTCCCTTTTTTTAGCTCCCAGCAACCTCAAACTTTTGGGTTCAAGTGATCCTCTTGCCTCAGTCTCCCAAGTAGATAGGACTACAGGCGCCCACCACAACACTTGGCTAATTTTTTTCTGTTTTTAGTAGAGACAGGGTCCTCACACTTGGTCAGGCTGGTCTCAAACTCCTGAACTCAGGCGATCTATCTACATCAGCCTCCCAGAGTGCTAGGATTATAGGTGTGAGCCACTGTACCTGGTCTGGGGCAAGTTATTTAACTTTTCTGTGCCTCCATTTTCTCATCTATGAAATGAAGGTAATAGTACCTCCCCTAAGGATGGTGAGATTTCCTCCGATTGGGGTCAGGAGCCCACATGCCCACAGGCATTGGGCAGGTAAATGAATGAAGCAGGCTGGATGGGAGCTGAAGAGCAAATGCCCCAGGTGAAGGGGTGGCTGCAGCTCAATTGTTACCACTTGGGCACCCAGGTCCACTAAACTAGGCCTTTCAACCTTTCAAGAAGAAAATAAAAAGGATAAAAAAAACTTTCAAGAGATACCAGATACATGGCTTGGCTCCTGAGGCTCAAGCGGCTAAGGCTCCAGCCCGGGCCCGCCAGCAACGATGATGGCTGCCACCAAAAAGTAGCCAGGCTCAGGTGGTGCCTGTGGCTCAGTGAGTAGGGTGCTGGCCACCACCCAGGGTGATGAGTTCAAGCCCAGCCCTGGCGAAACTGCACAACAAAATAAAAAAAGTAGCCAGGCATTGTGGCGGGCACCTGTAGTCCCAGCTATTTGGGAGGTGGAGGCAAGAGAATCGCTTGATCCCAGGAGTTAGAGGTTGTTGTGAGCTGTGATACCATGGCACTCTACCCAGGGCGATAGCTTGAGGCTCTGTCTCAAAAAAAAAAAGAGATACCAGATACCAAGATGTTTACAAAATAATCAACTTTTTTACAAGGGCAACTCATTATAGTTTTTAAAAATATAAAACCTGGGTAGGTCAACTGGAATATGAGTTTAGGCTGAGTACACGCTGCAGGCCTGTGGCTTTGGGATAAGGTAATACATCACTAAGTAAGCAATGGCTGTGGGTGTGTGGTTAGCATAAGCATGACGAGAGGTCCTCTGACATCAAATCCAGTGCTCACCCTATGCATTCTACCCATCCCCATGGGTCAGAATTGCTGTTTTAGTCCTAGCTCTTTCTGTCAGTATCATAGATGAATTTTGCCATGTACCCTGTTTGGTCCTCAATTTTCCTTTCAGCTAAATCAGTGGTTATCAACCTTCCTAATGATGTGACCCTTTAATACAGTTCCTCATGTTGTGGTGAACCCCCAACAATAAAATTATTTTTGTTGCTACTTCATAACTATAATTTTGCTACTGTTACGAATCATAATGTAAATATCTGATATGCAGGGTGTATTTAGGTGACCCCTGTGAAAGGGTTGTTTGACCCCTAAAGGGGTTGCAAACCATAGGTTGAGAACCACTGAGCTAAATGTTAAGAGTGGCTCTTGGGGGAAAAAAAAAAAAAAGAGTAGCTCTTGGTCTTCTAGCCTTTGATTGCTGGAGAGGCCGTGACAGGGTCTTCAAACCACCAATCTACCCCTTGAAAGCCTCCTCCTATCATTTGAGGAGGAAGTAAAAAAAGGCCTGCAGCATCTGTTTCTAAGGCCAGCCAACTTCTTTGTCCTGGTCTCCCTGGGGCACTGTCTTTCTGGACCAACTGTTTTACCTACAGAGACTTCAGGGGGATACCCCATTCGTAGGTCCGTAGGGTTTTTTTTTTTTTTTTGAGACAGAGCCTCAAGCTGTCACCCTTGGTAGAGTGCTCTGGCATCACAGCTCACAGCAACCTCCAATTCCTGGGCTCAAGCGAGTCTCCTGCCTCTGTCTCCCAAGTAGCTGGGACTTCAGGTGCCCGCCATAACGCCTGGCCATTTTTTTTTTTTTTTTTTGGTTGCAGCCACCATTGTTTGGCAGGCCCGTGCTGGATTCGAATCCACCAGCTCAAGTGTACGTGGCTGGTGCCTTAGCCCATTGAGCCACAGACGCCGAGCCGGTCCATACGTTTGTTGTGGGTTTAATTTTTTTTTTTTTTTTTTTTTTACTTGATCGTCATCTCACCCTAATTGGGTGAAATATGGCTATGAGTTTGGTGAGAAATTGGTCAGATCTTTGAAATGAGGCCAAGTATAGAAGTGAAAGAGGAAAAGATGTCACCTCCTGCCTTAGCACCTGGCCCCATCCTTACCTCTTTCCTCCATTGTTACCAAGACATGAAAGACAGACTTCAGGGACAAGACATTCTTGGCTTTGCACCATATATGTATTAACCTTAGTTAACAACAGTGACAGAGTGAGCAGCCACTTGCACTCACCAATCTGAACAGCACTGGTATTTGTAACAGTCATGAGAGATCAATGATCCATCCTATGAATGTGGAAACTAAGGTTTAAAGATTGATTTGCTCTCACAGCTGTTAAGTATTGGGCTAGGAATAGAATCCAGCTCTGTCCAAGTTCTTGACCGTTAAGACATGACACACTGCCTTCTGGGAGTGCTGGGAGAAGTTCTGGGTTAGTCCAGGCCATGCAAAAAGACATTTCAGTTTGTATTTTGGGAGTTCTGCCTCTGTAACTGGCAGGGACTCAGGGCTGAGCTCTACTCCTATCTTTACCTGCCGCCTCAAGCACATTATCTGCTTCTCTAGGCCCTTTTCTTTATCTATCAAATACAAGGAGAAACCCTGTCATTCCTCTTCTTGTAGTTGTTTGGGAGGCTCTAATGAGACAATGGAATGTAAAAACTCTCTGGGCTGGGTTATGGTCAAAGACTGTCATGCCATTCTAGGATGGGATTTGGGGCCCTAAAGGGCAGGGAGAGACCCTACCCAGTGCTGGAAGCTGAGAAACTCAAGGGTTGACCCTTCTTTAAGTGTGGCCTCTTAGCCTTCATTTCAGGCTCCTTTTATGCATGTCAGCGCTGGTAAGTATTAGAGTCTTGGCTTAGGTAACCCCAGCCTGTGTCTCTGGTTTCTGCTTGACCTTTTATTTTGTTTTTTTGAGACAGTTTCACTATGTCGCCCTCGCCATTAAGGTAAAGTGCTATGGCATCACAGTTCTCAGCAACCTCAAACTCTTGGGCTCCCGAGCAGCTGGGACAACAAGCACCTGCCACAATGCCAAGCTATTTTTTTTATTGCAGTTGTCATTGTTGTTTAGCAGGCCCAGGCCAGGCTTGAACCTGCCAGCCTCAGTGTATGTGGCCGGTGCCCCACTCAGTGAGCTAGCAGTGTTGAGCCCTGCTTGATCTTTTCAAAGCTGCCCTAGAGGCCCTAAGCTGGGATGCTTGAGACACGTTTTAGGGCTTTGGAGCCAGATGGCCCTGGGTTCAAATCCTAGCTCTGTTGTTCATTAGCTGTGTGATCTTGAGCAAGTCATTCTACCTTTCTAAGCCTTGATTTCTTCATTCATAAAAGGAGGGTGACAGTTTCCCCCTCAAAAAATATTAGTTATTCATGGCTGCATAACATTTTAATCCTCAAACTTACTGACTTAAAACAATGAACATTTATTATCTTAGATTCTGTGATTTAAGAATTTGAGATTGGCTTAGCTGGTTGGTTTAGATTCAGGATTTCTCACAAGGCTACAGTCAGGATTTCTGTCAGGGCTGCAGTCCCCTAAGGCCTTGACTGGGCTGGAAGATCTCTTCACATCACTCACTGTTGAAGCAGGTCTCAGTTCCTAACTTGTGGGCCTCCCACACGGTTGCGTCTATGTCCTCACAAGGAGGTAGCCATACTGCCTCTTATGATCTTGTGTCCAGAGTCACATACCATCACTTTTGCTTTATTCTGTTCATTAAAAATGAGTCACTTAATGGCGAGGGGCAAGGAATTAGGGTATAGCTCTTGAAGGAAAGAGTTTCAAAGAACTTATGTATATATTTTAATCAAAAAAGGAACTGTGGTGGCTATATAATGGAGATGTCTAGGGTTTAGACAGTAGATTGAGGATTCATTGTTGGCATAGCTCTTTCTCTGTCAGGCCTTCTTTTCTCCGCATTCATTTCACCTGTCAAACAAGATTGATCACCTTCCTGTTTAGGAATCCTAGTGGAATTGGAGCACTGCTGTCTCTGGACATCATGAAAAATATGTCCTATTGATAAACTCCAGAGAGGCATTTTGGTTAGCTGCTTGGGTCAGTGGAGGATGAGTAAGGAGATATAATTGATGGTTCTGCTAGATGTAATTGATGATTTTGGTGGGGAGGACTGGCATGGTGAGGTGTTAAGGAGGAGCTGGGCAGTCAATGAAAAACATTCACTGAGGCTAGCTGTGAGGATAGAATGAGGTAATGTGGGTAACACACAGGACAGATACACAGCAGAACCATTTCTGCCTCTATTGGCAGCTGGATGTAGATCAGGGGTCTTAGAGCATGGCACTGATTCCAGGTCTTCTGTATTTTTCCACAGCTTGATGAGGCAGTGGCTAAAGCCCACCTGGGTAAGCTGAACGTGAAGCTGACCAAGCTGACTGACAAGCAGGCCAAGTACCTGGGAATGCCCCGTGATGGCCCCTTCAAGCCTGATCACTACCGCTACTGAGAGACAGGCCTGCTCTGTACCTTTCAGCTGCTGTCCTTGCCCAGGCCCTGCCTCACCTCCCTAAGAGCAAATGGCACCAACTATGGGATTGGTTTGTCTAGTGTGCCCCAAAGACTCCCTGGGGCTGTTCAGTCTGTGGCTTCTGCTGCATCCCTCAACTGTTCCAAGTGTGGCAGGGGGAATTGAGAGGGCTCTCTTCAAGGGCTGGTCATGATAGAGGGATACATCTCAGGAAACCATGAGCTTAGTGTTCTTGGAACTGCTCTTTAGGCTGGAAGTTGGTAGTGGTGGTCACAAAACCCATGTATCTTATCCTCTAGACTTTCACCTAGCCTATGGGCCCTTGTGTTTGGGTTTTTTATTTTTTTGAGATAGGGTCTCATCATAGCTCACTTCAACCTCAAACTCCTAGGCTCAAGTGCTTCTCCTACTTCAGTCTCCTGAGTAGCCTGGACTATAGGCTCATCCTATCATGTCTGGCTAATTCTATTTTTTGTAAAGATGGGGTCTCACTCTTACTCAGGCTGGTCTTGAACTCCTGGCCTTAAGTGATCCTCCTGCTTCAGTCTCCCAAAGTGTTAGGATTATAGGCATGAGCCACTGCACCCAACCTGAGAAGGAGCTTTATTGAAGGGTAAGGAAGGAACCATTGGGAGTTTGAATGTTCCCAAGAGCCTGGCTTTCTCTTAACCCTCATAACAACAAAGTTGTACTTTCAGTCCCTATTTTATAGGGGTTAGAGTAGACTGTTAAGGGACAACCAAGAAAGGACAAGTGACAGCCATAGGTTGGAGGGGGCCACAAAGGTACCAGGAAGGCCAAGTAAGAAAGAATGTTGCTAAACCACCTGCGAAACACTGCAACTCAATTACCCAACACACAGCTAGAAGCTGTTCCCAAGTTTTAGTCATCCACCCCCTGCTTCCACAAGTATAAATAAGCCTGAGTACAAGAATAAAGAGCTTTTTCCTTTTTTCTCTATCTTGGTGTGTGTGTGTTTCTTTATAACTTACGGGCTTGTGAGGAGCTAACACTCCTCTCCCGAACCACCCTGACGGGGCTATATTAATCCAAGGCACCCCTCCGCCTACCCTTTCCCCGTCTAATAAGATTATTGCCTTCTCAGTTGGTATCGTGGCAACTATAGCCCTAATTCTCCTCTTACTTAAACTACTGTAAATCTCTCTCTTTTTGTACGCCGAACTCACTAATCACCGCCCTTCCCGCCGGACGGGGAGGGCGACACCTATTACATAGTAGATGGGAGGTAGCAACCAAAGGAGACCTACCTGTCCTCAAAATGGAGAAAAGGTGCTCTCTTCAAAGGGGCAGTCAGGCGTGGAGGAATGTGAGCCTAGAGCTACTGCTTTGCCCCCATGAGGGGAAGCTTGCCTGAGGATGAAACCAACACAGTTAAGAGATAATGACATTCCAGAGGTTATTTGAGGACCTGAATCTAGACATGTTTTAATGCCAGCCAGATACACCCTCTGGACTTTTTAGTGACATAAGTTAATAAAAAAGTTCTCTTGTTGGGGTGGCGCCCATACTAAGTGAGTAGGGCCTCAGCCACATACACCAAGGCTGGCAGGTTTGAACCTGACCCAGGCTGGCTAAAACAACTGCAACAACAGTAACAATAACAACTGCAACAACAACAAAAATAGCCAGGCGATGTGGCAGAGGCCTGAGGTCCCCGGAACTTGGGAGGCTGAGGCAAGAGAATCTCTTAAGCCCAAGAGTTTGAGTTTGCTGTGAGCTGTGACGCTACAAAACTCTACCCAGGTAGAGTTGAGACTCTGTCTCAAAAAAAAAGTTCTCTCTCTCTCTCTCTTTTTTTTTTTTTACCTAAACCCATTTGAGTTGGTTTGCTGACAGTTTCAAGAGTCCTGCTGTAGTGGAGAAGAAATTGAGGGCACCAGGTTGTGGAAAAACAATAGAGAAAAGAAAATGGGAAAAGATTTTGAATACAGGGCAAAGAATTGGGCTAATCTAATTGCTTCATAGTTCAGATGGGGAAGAGACTTTGCCCAAAGCCAAACAGCAAATGCCAGGCAGATAGGGGCAGGACCTCCTGCCTCTTTATCCATGTCCTCCCCAGTGCCTCTCAGCCTCTTAAACAAGTACTGACCCAAAAAGAGAAGTAAAAAAAGTAGCCCTTTTTCTCCAGCAGCTCCACTAATCAGGCCATGCCTAATAGGTGGTATTGATGAAATCTTACAGTGAGCTGGGTAGTCCTCTGCTGGGCGAATCTTTTGAGCCAAGTCTCCTGCAAGGTGTTGGCTGTAAGGAGACAGAATCGCCTATACCAGCTTTCTCTCTTTTTTTTTTGAGACAGAGTTTTCAGTATGTTGCCCTTGGTAGAGTGCTGTGGTGTCACAGCTCACAGCAACCTCAAACTCTTGGGCTAAAGTGATTCTTTTGCCTCAACCTCCCAAGTAGCTGGGACTACATGCTGCCCACCACAATGCCCAGCTGTATTTTCGTTGCAGTTGTCTTTGTTGTTTAGCTGGCCCAGGCTGGGTTAGAATCCGCCAGCCTCAGTGTATGTGGCTAACGCCATAACCACTGTGCTACAGGCACTGAGCCTCTTTTTTTCTTTATCTCTTTTACAGTGGCATAATCATAGCTCACTGTAACCTCGAATTCCTGGGCTCAAGGGATCCTCCTACTCCAGCCTCCCAAAGTGCTGGAATTTCAGGCATGAACCACCACACTCAGCCTATGCCTAACTAGAATGAGGTGGACTAGGTCTGAACCTGCACTCAGAGGTCTAAGGTCTAAGCCCATTACTTAGCTTCTGAGCCCCAGTTCCCTTATTTATAACAATACCTACATGAAGAAGTAAATTAGACAGTCTTGGCTCGACGCCTGTAGCTCAGCGGTTAGGGCACCAGCCATATACACTGGAGCTGGTGGGTTCGAATCCAGCCTGGGCCTGCCAAATAACAATGAGAACTAGAGCCAAAAAATAGCCAGGTGTTGTGGTGGGTGCCTGTAGTCCCAGCTACTTGGGAGGCTGAGGCAAGAGAATTGCTTAAACCCAAGAGTTGGAGGCTTCTGTGAGCTGTGATGCTATAGCACTCTACCCAGGGCGACATAGTGAGACTCTGTCTCAAAAAAGAAAAATTAGGTAGTCTTGGTATCATGTCTGGCACAAAGTACAATAACACAGATCTCAGGCAGTGCGCAGCAGCCCTGGAGACCCTAGCAAAAAGCAGGCAGGATGCAAATGAGAGCCAACCTGGGAAGGGGAGGCATCTTAGGATGCCCTAGAGGGTTCAGCAAGGGCAGAGGCTCCAGGATTCTGTTTGGGTAAAATTACTAAAGATTACTTCAGTATGGCTGGGCCTTCCCGGGGAACCTCTGCCGGAGGCAAATCACCTAATTCTCAGATAATTTAAAACTGGGAAACCATGGCTGCCCTGTAATTTCAACAAGGTAGCCCTTGGCCCATTAGTGAATTTAGCACCTTCTCCCCTTCAATAAGCCCCCCTCTCTTTATTTCACAGCTCCTGGAGGGGACATCTCCCTCCCTTAGCCCCCAGACCCCTTCACAATTTCTGCTTTTCTCTAGTAGCATCTGACTTGCATACATTATGCAGAATTCCAGATTTTGATAGATACTAGAATAAATAATGAGAAAAAGAAAAAAAAAGCAGGACTTTTCCCCAGTGCTTATTAACCGAAAGATAAAAGGCTTTACTTTTTAGATTGGGGGAGGAGGAATCAGCCCACATAGTGGCTTATAAATGTGATGTCACTAACTTACGTGACTTGAGATGGTTGTTTTTATCATCATCATCATCACTATAAGTTTTTTTCGTTTTTTTTTTTTTAAGAGACAGAGTCTCACTTTTTGCCCTCGGTAGAGTGCTGTGGCATCACACTGCTCACAGCAACCTCCAACTCCTGGGCTTAGGTGATTCTCTTACCTCAGCCTCCTGAGTAGCTGGGACTACAGGCACCTACCACAATGCCCAGCTATTTTTTGTTGCAGTTTGGCAGGGGTAGGGTTTGATCCCACCGCCCTCGGTACATGGGGCTGGCGCCCTACTCACTGAGCCACAGGTGCCGCCCTATAAGTTTTCTAATAGTTTTGTTTTTACTATTGCTTTGGTAGTCTATATAGCCATTGAGTCCAGCAATTTTTTTTTTCTTTTTGACAGAATCTCACTTTGTTCCCCTTGGTAGAGTGCCACAACATGTTTAGCTCACAACAACCTCAAACTCATGGGCTAAATTGATCCTCTTGCCTCAGCCTCCCAAGTAGCTGGGACTACAGGCACCCACTGTAACACCTGACTATGTTTTTAGACACAGGGATCTCGCTCTGGCTCAGGCTGGTCTTGAACCTGTGAGTTCAGGCAATCCACCTGTCTCAGCCTCTCAGAGTACTGGGATTACAGGTGGGAGCCACCACACCAGCCTAGTCCAGGAATTCTAAAGGAGCTCTGGAAGATTAATTAAGCTATTTGCTGGGCTCCCCAGGCAACAAGGTATAAGAATTGTCATCATCATTACCACCATTAGACTCTGCAACTCCCATATCCAGCTGGGAGAGCTGGTAATAAGCTATTGTTTCTCTGCAAGTTATCAGTAGGAAGCTCCTGTCTGGAGTGAATATAAAGGTATCTAGCAGTTTTAAAGGAGTTTACCAATAAAACAAAAGACATTCCTTCCCCTATGTCCTGACCACAACCTCCCCCACTACTCCAACACATACACCCTGTAATCCTTGGTAAATGTAAGAAGAAAGTAATAAGTCTACACTAATCTGAAATTTACTACAGATGGTTTGGCTAATTCAGTTCAAATTCTTTGCCTATCCTATCCCTTTCACATATGGGAATTGGTTCTTGGAGTTAAGTTCCTTTATAAAGTTCTTACTGTATGATTGGGGGTCATTTCTCTATAGTAGGTGGTGATGCTAGAACTATCATTGCTCGAACAGACGGAGGAATCTAGAATAAAGATCTAATAGTTGCAAATTAGTTTGGTCTGTGGGCCATAATCCAGGAAGGAGTCTGAGGCCCTCAGGGTAGTGGTTTTTGAAGTATATCACTTCTGTGGAACCATAACCTTCAATATCTACTTCTGAAAACATTGAATACTTTTAAAACATATAATAAAACATGCATGTTTAAATATGCTATGCAACACATTTTAACACATTAGAAACCAGCTGGACTGATTCTAAAATAAAACTCTTGCTGTTTCTAATTGTTAGAAGACTATTCTGAGGTCATAGGGTGAGTTGTTAAAACCTTTTTTTTTTTTTTTGGCAATAATTTCTCTGTAAATTAGACCTTTCTCAGTACTGTGCAACAAAAACAAAAGAGAAAAAAAAACCTGGTTGCTAAGGCTGATACTAGAGGGCAAGTGTTAATCTTTTAATCCCTGATTTCCAATTTTTTGTGTGGGTCATTATAATATTACACTAATTAAAACTGCTTTAATATATATCACATAATGAGGTTCTCTCTTAAAATTCAAGAAAGGATACTTCTCTTTAAAATGAAAAAAATTAGGCTCGGCACCTGTGGCTCAAAGGGCTAAGGCGCCAGCCACGTACACCTGAGCTGGCATGTTCGAATCCAGCCCGGGCCCGCCAAACAACAATGACGGCTGCAACCAAAAAATGGCTGGGCGTTGTGGTGGGCGCCTGTGGTCCCAGCTACTTGGGAGGCAGAGGCAAGAGACTTGCTTGAGCCCAGGAATTGGATGCCACAGCACTCCATCCAGGGTGACAGCTTGAGGCTCTGTCTCAAAAAATAAAAAAAATAATAAAAAAAAAAATGAAAAAAATTAGACAACTATTGCTTCGGATGATGTTGCAGAATTTCCAGGGTTAGGAACATAAAGTACATCCAGAGGGTAGACCTCTTGTAGCGGCCAGTTGTATTTTGCCTCTGAGCAACTATATCCCTAATTTTCTCTTGGAGAATTAGTCCTCCCACATTACGAATGGACTTTGTGGGACTGTCAACCTAGGTAGACCTCCCACCCCACACCACCCCCTTTCCTGGGCACCACATCATGTCGCTCAGACTCTTTCCTGAACATTTGAATTCTGAATGGTCTGATCTGAAGAGTTTGCAGCTAACTTGTCCCTGTGGCCTTTCCCTGAAGACATTGTCCATTGGTTTCTGTCACCTGGTCCTCTAGTACCCTTCAGGGTCTTATCTTTTCTGAGGCCTATTATGTAGACTTTCCTTTGAGTTTCCCAAACCTCTCTGGTGAACCAACTTCCACCTTTTTTATTTTTATGCTTGGGCTAGCCAGAACTATGCATCCAAAATAACTCTGATTTCCTTCTCACTTTGTAAATGGGGAAATGGTGGTAGCATCGAAAGTTACTTGTTCAAGGCCACATTGTGAGAACTTTGGACACAAGTTTAAGGCTATGCCCTATATGAGGAAATGATCCTGAGTCAATAGCCACAAAGACAGAACAAATCTTTCTAGGACAAAGTTCACCGTGTGAATGCACATGTGGACATGTCTGTAGAAAGGGGAGAGAAATTGAGACAGAGATGGAATGAATAATGGTGTTGGAGATAGGGGGTACCAGATCTTCATAATGATGGAATCATAACTCTAACCCACAAATGAGAGTTTTAGTTTTGGTTATTAGACCAGGTAAAGTTTTGCAGAGGCCTAGAACCATGGTCTGAGTACCTTAATGCTTGAAGTGGAATTCTGAAAAGATGGTGGAATCTCAGGATTCCAATCTGAGGGGGAACTTGGGCAGGTAAATACTTAACCAGGGATCTGAATAAACAGAAGACCTTAGAGTTTGTGGAAATAGACCGCATATGCTAACAGTGGTTCTAGCCTCTAATAAGACCCAGTGAACCATAAGTTCTGGAAGGAGAAGCCCATGTTGGACTTCTTCACCACTGTATTCATAGCATCTGGCACATAAGTAGGTGTCCAATACACATTTGCTAAATGAATGAATGAATTGGTCGTGTATTAGGTTGTCTGGACCCAACAGCCAAGTTTTGCTTCTCTAGCCTCATCCATCACTGGGGCCAAATGGTGCCCCGTTAGTGAACAGTGTGTGTGGAAAACACAAGAGCAATGGCTGCAATCTGTTCCCAATATTTTCATTATTGATGACATTTATTCAGCAGCAGCTATGATACAAGGAACAAAAAGTTCTTGGCCTGTGGGCTTGGATCCTAAATGACAGAAAGCAAAACAAGCAACTGGCAGCCTTTCTCTCTCTCTCTGTTTCTCATTGTGTTAAGGCACAGAGAAGCAACACTATCTTGGATTTACAACAAGGACAGGAATGATTATTTCCTAGTTTATAAACAAGTAAATGGAAGCCTAGAAAGATACAAAGACTTCTCAAAATATGCAGAATTGTGTTGAAGCCTAGCCTGGAGCACCCAGCTACTCTTGTGCTCTGTTTAGGTGGTTGCCACTCCAGCCAATCCAGTGTCCTGCTGCTCAGAGGTGTTTGCCTCATTGTTTCCATCCTATCTGTGTCCTTACAGGCACATCCTAGTCTCAGTTGGGAAAAGGTCCTTGAAAATGAGGGAGTTTTAAGGGATTTGAAAGAGGGAAGATTGCAAGTGAATAAGAGGACTGGCTCTACCCATGCTGGACAGAGATACATGGCAGTTACCTGGGCTGAGATAACTGCTCATTTTTCTGTCTCATAGACTCTCTCTAGAAACATTCTTGGCACAGGCCTGTTTTGTTATCTTCTGGTACTGCCATTGTTTGCAGTTTCCTTGCTCTTGCTTGGACCTAGTTATCCTGTGGGGAAGAGTTCTACCTGCTGAGAGGCACTGTCAGGTGGCATTTCTCAGCTTTTCTCCTCACTGGCAAGAATTCTCCCAGCCACACACAGCATAATAGATGATGTCATTTGGAGCCCCTCTCCTCAAGGTGCTGAGAACGTCCCTGTGACCTGCCACCCCAGCTGGTCCTTTCTCACAGACCCTGCTTCCCACCTCTGCCCCTCACTCTCTGCAGCAGTATCCAGTTGCTCCCTTGCCCTGGGTCTTTCCAAAGATACAAAGGTCCACCTTGGTTGGTTTCTCACAGACCTCATGGGAGTCTCTAAGAATGACACTTCTGGGAATAGCTTCAGACATTTTTGGCAGCAGGTTCCTGATAATTCAGTACAATGATTGCTGCCTACTGACCAAGCCCAGGCCCACTGCCTCCTAGTCTCTGACAGAGCTGGGTGGGGAGTGAGGAAGGATCCCCAAATCCTTGCTTCTAACTTAAGAGCCCAAACTCTAGGTTGGCGTTCATTTAGCCTGGGCTGGGAGAAACTCCTTCCAGGACCCAGCACCTCCGTGAACTCCTGGGAACCAGGGATGTGTGCGCCTGAGTGGCACCTCTGCTTGGAAGCCTCCTAAGGCTGGAGGATCTTCAGCTCACTGCCTTCTGGCTTGAGGGACTCACAGCAAACTGGAAGTCACAACCAGCTGCCTGCTTTATCCACAAACCCTCTGGGGACTCATAGCCCAGTGAGACTGTACAGAGCTGTGACATTTCCTGTCTTTTTTTCGGGGCGAGCGGGGCTCCTGGGAGGAAAAGGTGGAAGGCTGAGTGATGGTTCTTTAATGGCTCCTTTCCCCTTGGCTGATCTGAGTCTCTGGTTTGGGAGGCGGTCTCGGTGTCCCCAGGTTTAAAGGCAGGGGGCAGCAGCGTCCCCCGACGCTTAGATCCAGAGAAGAGATCGCTGTAGGGCAGGGACAACCCAGTATTCTCGGCCTCTGGACAGCGGCGCGTGCACAGCCCCCACTTACGGGCAAGGGGCCCGGGACCGGTAGCTTCCAGGTCCTTGGCAGAAACGGCCACGCACTTTTGAACAGCCTACACATAGTTTATTTCGAATTTAGCACAAGACAGGTCTCCTTGAAGTCCCGTCTCCCGGCAGCTTCGCCCACACCCGGTCCTAGAAAGTAACCCAGACCCCAGACCCGTAATCACCAGTCCTAGGAGCGCCCGGTGTCCCCGAAGCCCGGCGGCGGCGCCGGACAGGACGCGATCAGCAGTAAGGATTGAGCACGCGGCAGGTGCAAGCGCTGCGGAAGAAGCGGCAGTGGCAGTAGGCGCACGGGTCGCAGCAGGCGGGCGCTGGCGGCTTGCAGCTGGAGTGGGTGGCCACGCAGGGCCCGGGCGGCGGGGACCGGGGCTGCGCCACTTTCTTCATGGAAGTCTCTTTCTGCAGGGGAAATGCAGGCTGCTCGCCCGAGCCGGCCACGCCCACCACACCCGTCCTCACCTCTGCCTGGGACCTCGCTGGGCTGTGAAGGCCCAGACCAGACACTTGCGCCTGGCTGCCAACTGCCCGCTGGACTCGTGCCCACACACACCCGGCGTCTCCCCGCCCGCTCCCTGAATCCCTTCTCCTTCCACCTCCATCCCCATCCAAACTTACCTGGCAATAGCCTGGCCCTCTTCTCTGCCTAGGGGGTCTACTCAGCCTCAGTTTTTGACAACTATCTTGTTTTCTGCCTTCCAATCTATCTGCAGTCTCTGTGAGTTCTGCCTTCACGATAGCCCCAGATTCCATCCATTACTCCATTTCCACCGCCACTACCCGGAGCCAAACCACCATCTTTTCCTCTCTGTTGCTCTGGCCCACTTCGTGTAAGCAGTCTCCACTCAGTTCACCAAAGGGACCTCTACGAAGACCTATGATGGCATCCCACAGCAGCCGAAACACTCCCAGCGGTTTCTCTTTGCGCTTGGAGTGACACCTAAACTTCCTCTAGGCCCACCTCCCAGCCTGCCTTTACCACGCTGTGCCACTGGCCTTCCTTTTGAGCCCTGAACGCTGCAAAGGTGCTCCTGCTGCAGGACCTTTGAGCTTGCTGCTCCTTCTTCTGGGGACATTTTTCGCTAGCTGTCCCATACAGGTAGCCGCTAGGCAAATGTGGCTACTGAGTACTTGAAACGTGCATAGTGTGACCGAGGAACTGAATTTACAAATTTTATTTAATTTTAATTAATTTAGACTTAAAAATTAAAACTGAAGCAGTATTAAATCCCTTTTTTGAGGCGGAGTGCAGTAGGTCATGCCTATAATCCTAGCACTCTGGGAGGCCGAGGTGGGTGGATGGCCTGAGCTCAGTTTTTTGTTTTTTTTTACAAAGTGAGTCTCTTTTGTGGCTATGTGACTAAGCTATTTTATTAAATTTTTTTTTTTTTGAAGTTTTTTTGGCTGGGGCCAGGTTTGAACCTGCCACCTCCAGTATATGGGGCCAGCGCCCTACTCCGAGCTCACAGTTTTGAGACCAGCCTGAGCAAGAGCTAGACCTCTGTCTCTAAAGATAGCCGGGTGTTGTGGCCGGGCCTGTTAGTCCCAGCTACTCGGGACTGAAGCAAGAGAATCGCTTAGGCCCAATGAGTTTGAGGTTGCTGTGAGCTGTGATTCCAAGGCACTCTATCAAAGGTGACATAGTGAAACTCTGTCTCTAAATTAAAAAAAAAAAAATTAAATTAAATTAATAAAAAACTCTTTTCTCCATTAAATACAGCTTTGTTTTGTTAGGACTACATTTCACTTTGTTGAAAATGGAGCATTGGAATTGAGATGTGCTGAAAATGTAAACTAGGTGCCCGATTTCAAAGATTTAGCACAACAAAAAGAATGTAAAATATTTCAATAACTTTTTAACATGGCTTGGTGCCCGTTGCTCAGTGGTTAGGCACCAGTCACATAAATTGGAGCTGGCGGGTTCAAACCCAGCCTGGGCCTGCTAAACAACAATGACAACTACAACAAAAAAATAACTATAGTCCCAGCTACTTGGGAGGCTGAGGCAAGAAAATCACTTAATCCCAAGAGTGAGGATACATCTTTCTTATTCACTGCTATAGTCCCAGTGGCTAGCAGGTAAAGGTATCTGTCAATTACATATTCTTATCTGTCAATAATCTGATCTGCTTATTTACTTTACAACCAGTGAAATAGGCCCAAAGAGGATCAGGAACTTTTCTCAAGGTCTCAGAATGCTAGGTGCTACCTCCTTAAACATAGTCCAATACTCTCTGCCGTGGTTACACTTGATCTAATAAAATGAGGCACACTAAAATAGGAGTAAGGTGTGCATTTCAATAATGCCTTAATCCAGTATTTTCCACAGTGTGAGTGCCTGTATTAATGGTGGTATGATGTTAGGTGCTATTAAGCCTGAATTACAAAGAAATGATTTTTTCTTCAATCTCTTTTTTCCCCGAGAGGCTCAATTTGGTGCCATTGTGTATCTTTACTGCCTCTCCAACACTTTTCTGATCTGTCTTTTTACATAGATCAGGTCTTAGATTTAGAGCCTTTGGCAGGTCAATACCATCCAGCTGGAATTCACTAACAGTGTTTTATTTTCACTTTACTTATTTTTGTAATTATCTTGTATGATGGAAGTGATACTGGTTTCCTAGCACAATTATATACAGTTGACCCTTGAACAATGTGATGGAAGAACTGACCCCAGAGCAGTTGAAAATCTGCATATAACTTCTGACTCCTCCAAACTTAATTATAAATAGCCTACTGCTGACTGGAAGCCTTACTGATAATATAGTCAATTAACATATGTCTTATATATGGTACTCTTACAATAAAGTTAAGTGAGGGAAAAATAAAATGTTATTAAGAAAATCATAAGAAAGAGAAAACACATTTACAGTATTATACTGTATTTCTCAATACTCTTAAGTTTGCATCATCTGTTTACAAGATGAATTGTCTGAAATGGCAGCTGCAGACCTCAGTATATATTGAGAAATTCAACTTTTTCTCATTAAGTCATGACTTTTTCTCTGCTTCTTGGGAGTACTTCCAGTGTCACCAGTGGCACTTCATATGGGTCCCTTGGTGTTTTATAAAAAGATCACTTTTTATTGCAATATGCAATAAAGATGAACTGCTCATTTGGAGATGATTAGTGTCATATGGTGTTTTATGTTTACTGGCAACACTTGGGCTCCCTGCAATGGCAACAGGAGGTGGCTATGAAATGATTACACTAGTATAATATAAACTATAGTAAATTTTACAGTTATGATTAAATATTGCATCTTTATGTTTATTTACATTCAACTGTGAATGGAGCCTTGTATAGTCTATCATTGTGTAAGTTTTGATACATTTTAAGGATTTATAATAGATTTGCATTTTTTTTTTTTTTTGAGACAGAGCCTCAAGCTGTCACCCTGGATAGAGTGCCATGCATCACAGCTTGCAACAACCTCCAATTCCTGGGCTCAAGCTAGTCTCTTGCCTCAGCCTCCCAAGTAGCTGAGACTACAGGAGCCACCACAACGCCTAGCCATTTTTTTGGTTGCAGCCATCATTGTTGTTTGGCGGGCCCGGGCTGGATTCGAACCCACCAGCTCAGGTGTATGTGGCTGGCGCCTTAGCCCATTGAGCCACAGGCACCAAGCCTGCATTTGTTTTATGGTAGAAAATGATAAAGTAAACTAATATCTAGATATATTTTATACAGTCATAATGTACCTAACTTTTTCTTAAGTTTTTCAATACTTCTAAGCTATGTTTCATCTATTCGTTTTATCAAGTTGTCACATAAATAACAAAAAGTGTTCCAATATATTTATCAGAAAAAGCATCCACATGTAAGTGGACTTGCACAATTTAAATCTATGTTGTTCAAGGGTGAACTGTATTTTTTATGTTTTAATTTTAACTTTATTAAAAAAAATTTTTTTTTTGCTGTTTTTGGCCGGGGCTGGGTTTGAACCTGCCACCTCTGGCATATGGGGCCAGTGCCCTACTCCTTTGAGCCACAGGTGCCACCCTAAATTTTTTTTTTTTTTAGACGGAGTCTCAATATGTCGCCTTCAGTAGAGTGCCGAAGCATCGCAGCTCACAGCAACCACCAACTCTTGGGCTTAAGCGAGTCTCTTGCCTCAGCCTCCCAAGTAGCTGGGACTACAGGTACCCACCACAACACCTGGGTATTTTTTGGTTGCAGTTGTCATTGTTGTTTAGCAGGCTCGGGCCGGGCTTGAACCCACCAGCCTCGGTATATGTGGCTGGTACCCAATTCACTGAGCTATGGTCGCTGAGTCTATTTTTAAATTTTTATTTATTTAGTTTTAGAGATAGGCTCTTGCTCTGTCACCTAGGCTAGAGTGTGGTAGCATATCATAGCTCACTGCAATCTCAAACTCCTGGGCTCAAGTGGTTCTCCTGTCTTAGCCTCCCAAGTAGCTGGAACTATAGATGCAAGCTATGCCTGGCTAATTTTTCTTTTTTTTTTAAGATGGGGTCTTGCTATGTTGCTCAGGCTGGTCGCAAACTCCTGGGCTCTAGCTATCCTTCCTCTTTGCAGCCCAGAGTGCTAGGATTATAGCCATGAGCTACCACACCTAGCTTTACATCTTAATTTTAAATGAATATATTAAATAAGTAGGTGAAAATCAGATGTGGCAAACATTTTAAATGTGCTTTTGAAATGACTGGGGTTTGGGAAACACTATATTCATGCAAAAGAATGAGTGACGGTAAAATTTCAGGCAGGGGCGAATTAATATAGGAAGCTGTTTTTCAGCAGATAAGCTGTTTTGCTCCCTGGGTTTCTGTAGGGGTCTGGCTCAGGGATCTAGGCCAGGAAGTCTTTAGATGGCTTTCAGTTTCTTTTGTTAATGTGGGCCTGGAGAATCTTTCATTACATTTCCAGCCACAGCTTGAGGAGTCCTCTTCTTTTAAGTTCAGGTCACCCCCACAATGAGAACTCCCAGGCCTACCTTACAAGGTCTCTTCTTTTCTGCTTCTTTTCTGTTGATCTTTTTGGATTTCTTGTTCAGAGCTTCAAAGAGAGACAAAAGGAACAAAGCCAGATGTTTCTGGGGACTCTGAATTGCAGCAAAGAGAACTAGAGGGGGCTCAGAGTAGGAGAGAAAGAGGAGTTGGCTGGATGAGTTACACTGTGGGACTCAGGCCAGCAAGTTCTGTGAGCTTAGCTGCTGACCTGGAGCAAGGCACTGAGGGCAGCTATCCTCTGAGGGAAGGCAAATGGGAAATCCATAGAGGCCCTAGACTTGTAATATTCATGAGGGGCCTGGTCCCTTGACCTAGTTGGCTCTGGGCCACTCAGAACCACCCCAGGTTCCCCTTCTTTAGTCTCCATTCTGGCAGGTGCAAGAACATCATGATACCCAGAAAACAGACTCAGTATTGGGTACATTGATGGACCTGTGTTTCCTGTATTCTTATTTTTCCATTTCTCAGAACTTTGGAGCAAAGTGATTTACATCCTCACTGCAGACAAAACAGCTGTGTGGCCTTTTGTAATCTACTTAACCTCCTTGAGACTCAGTTTTCTCATCTGCAAAAAGAGTTCTGTTACCTTACAGACTTCTCGAGGATAGATATGTTTATAAAGTGAAGAGTCTGGCACATTGAAGGTGATCTGTGAATATTGATGCCCCCTTTCCCTACCCTTGCTTCTCTGGTATGTTTAGAATATCTTGTTTTCTAGTGAAAGGCAAGCTATAATATAAAGCTTTTTTGTCTGTTTGTTTTGCTTTGAGATAGTCTTGTTCTGTCACCCAGGTAGAATGCAGTGGCTTCATCATAGCTCACCATGACCGTAGACTGCTGGGCACAAGCAGTCTTCCTGCCTCAGTGTTCCAGGTAGCTGAGACTACAGGTGTGTACCACCATATCCAGATAGTTTTTCTATTTTAAGCGGGGACAGGGTCTAACTTCTGCTCAGGCTGGCCTTGAACTCCTGAGCTCAAGCAATCCACCTGCCTGCCTCAGCCTCCCAAAGTGCTAGGATTACAGGTATGAGCCCTCATGCCAGCCTGGAATATTAGTTTTGAGCTTAGGTTCTAGAGTTAAGCAGCTGAATTTGAGTTCTGGCTTTGCCAGTTAAGAACCATATTGTCTTTTAGTTACTTAAGGCTTGCTAAGCCTCAGTTTCTTCAACTGTGAAATACGAATAAAACAGGACTCCTGGCTCGGCGCCTGTGGCTCAAGTGGCTAAGGCGCCAGCCACAGACACCTGAGCTGGCAGGTTCGAATCCAGCCTGGGCCCGCCAAACAACAATGATGGCTGCAGCCAAAAAATAGCTGGGCGTTGTGGTGGGCATCTATAGTCCCAGCTACCTGGGAGGCAGAGACAGGAGAATTGCTTGAACCCAGGAGTTGGAGGTTGCTGTGAGCTATGATGCCACGGGACTCTACCCAGGGCGACAGCTTGAGGCTCTGTCTCAACAAAACAAAAAAACCAGTACTCACCTCACCTCACACTCCCTACCACATGGTGTGGGTGTTATTATTAGGTGAAACCAAACTAGAAGATCTCCAGTGCCAGGCTCTAATACCACTCATATTTTTCCCTGAACAGTCATTCTTAACCCTGGCCTGCCAGGACTGGTTCCTCTCAGCCTTGCTTACATTCTGCAGCACTTCCTGAAGTTTGCTATTGTTGATAGGAGTTCTGTGATTCATTGAGTGTCAGAAGTGCTAAGTTAAACCAAGTTCACCAAGTGTCTTGACTTTAGGCTTTTCAGAGCCTCTAAGTTGCTAAACTGCATATTAGATTAGTGGCATGTGGGGCCTTTCCAGACCAAATGACTCATGGGAAGCTTTATTACCCCAGGATTAATTCAGGAAGTAAGCAAGAAAAAGCAGTGACCATGGCATTCGATACTGGTAGCACCCTGGGGAGCAGGCTTGACATCTTGCAGCCTCTCTCATGAGTCAGAGCCTGGAGGCTGAACCCCAGGCCAGGCTACTTACCCACAATAGAGACAGAAGGGAAATCCAACAGGTTCACAGAGGAGTTGTTCCTCAGGCTCCTGTCATCTTTGGGCTTTTCCTCAGGTGGTAGGTGGCCGTAGGCAGTGGAGAAGCACATGAAGACTAGCAGGGTGGCCAGGAGCAGGCGGGTGAAATCCATTTCAGGAAGCCTGAGTGGGAGAGAGCCAGTAGTCAGCTGGTTGCCTTCCTGCTTTCTTTGTGTTCCTTTGGGCTGGTGTTCTGACTCCATTCTGCAGTTGTCCCAGTGGAGTCAGAGGACTAGCAAGGCTTAGGATGGGGAAAGGGAATTGAGGAGGGAATAAGAGAGAAAAGGAGAGATGGGGAGAAGAGAGAAAGACAAGGAAGAGAAGGAGATTGAAGCAAAGACAAAAAGAATGCATTGCGTTCCTCTCTGCTGTCCAGAGGGTGGGTTCTGGCTTTTGTAAAGCCTGTGGTCCCAGGAGACCCTAGACCTGGGCAGAGTTGTTGAAAGGCCTCTAGGAGTGTCTCACAGTGGCAGAGATTTTATGAAGGTGCAAAGAATAAGGCTATTAAGTTAAGACTCAGTGAGAAAGTTGTAGGGAAAAAATGACTCCTTTGGACAAGTATATATGTTGGCACTCATATGCTGGATTCCCACACCTGCGTCAAGAAGATGGACCTGTGGACACAGGCTAATTTTGATTTGTTTATTTGCTAGCTGGATTTTGAAAGAGGAAGGTGGGTCCCAGAGTTTCTTCCCTTGAATGCCTGGCTTTGGCTCAAAGCTTCAACAGTATGTTTACCTTCTCTGAGTATGGGGTCTCTACCCTTCAACGCCCATTTCTAAATTTTCTCTCTGGTCTGGGAAAAGACAGAAAGTGATTTTTTAAGATTTCCTCCTCCCTAGCCTTAAGGCACTGTGAGAGAGAAGAGAATAAGACAGTTTGCTCATGCCAGTCTTGCCCCCTCCTGAGCTTCCCCTTACAACCGCTTGGCCAATTTCTAGCCTACTTTTCTCAGTCTTCAACTTGATTGGAGTCTGATTCTCTGCATGTCTGTTACATTGCAGGAAAGGGGGATCCAAACAGCCACATTCCACTCTCATTCTGAGCTTCTTGAAGTTGGAAGGGACAATCCTATCTTTTTGAAGTCCATCCTCTGCCCCTCTCAACCCATTATGATTTCTTTAGATCTTCTCATCATTGGATTCTTGCCTATCACAAACTGGCCACAAATTTTCTTCCTCAAAGCCTAGTGAACCGCTAGAACAGGTACTGGGCTGAGAGTCAGGACTGCTGGGTTCTTGTCTTGGCTCAAGCATTAGTAAGATGAAGAGATTTGGGCAAATCCATCCCTTTATCTGGGCTCCTATTTCCTTCTTGGTTAAATGAAGGGAGTGGGCTAGATCCGTGGTTCAGACTCATTTAGCAGGGGAACTCTTTCTTCAAAAAACACTGACATGCAGATTCCCAATATATAAAACAAAAAGAAGGAATAAAGGAGTTTCTCAGATAGTTTGTATCTTTGTTGTGTGCTGAAACAACACATCTCTTTAGGTCCTAAGACCTGACTCACCTCCTGAGGCCCTAAGGTTCGAAGTCAAATTTTCTGCCTGTCTGTTACATCACTCCATGCAGTTTGATCTCTGAGGCTCTTAGTCTCTACCAATATTTAAACCAAACAAACCTGCAACAGAAAAGTCTGGTGACTGAGGCATAGTTATTTGCTTCATTCCCTGCTTCTTGGAACTTGTACTGTCCTCTGTCAAATTTCTTATCACATTATTCATGTGTTTGCCTCTTCCACTTGATTAAAAAAAGATATTTTACTCATTTTTTTTTTTTTTTTGGTTGCAGCTGTCATTGTTGTTTGGCAGGCCCGGGCTGGATTCGAACCCGCCAGCTCAGGTTTTACTCATTTTTATGACTCTGGACTTGGTATAGTAACCAGCACAGAGCAGTTGCCAAATGAATGTTCATGTATTAAACTAAGTTTCTCATCTTCTGGCTTAATGGGTTTCTGAAAAGAACATTGTTAGTTGTCTCCTTAGCATCAACTATGATCTTCCCTATTTCTAAGCAGATCTTGGTCTTAGATACACATTTTGGGTGATGTGAGACCTACCCCAGCTCCAGGGGAGGACTTTATTTATTTGTGACAAAGAGCATAATCCCATCCCATCCTCCCTAGTACTGATGCAAGCATGAGCATGTGACTAAAGGTTGTCTAACCAGAAGAAGCCCATGCCTTTTTTCTGATTATATAGGGAAAATTTCTCTCACTAGATATTTCCGTGAATATCTGGAGTCCATGCAGTTCTGGTTAGTGCTGGCAGTTGTTTTATAAAGGGAGCCAACTTTAGGATGAAGCTGACATAGAGTGGAAGGCAGACTGGACAAATAGTGTAAAAAAAAAATCAAAATCTCCCCCCCAACTCCTTATATCAAAGAGACAGTAAAAGCCACAATCACCTTTATAGAACTGTCCCCACATATTATTCATTAAGGAAATTCCTTGCTGGCTCGGTGCCTGTGGCTCAGCGGGCTAAGGTGCCAGCCACATACACTTGAGCTGGCAGGTTCGAATCCAGCCCAGGTCCACCAAACAACAATGACGGCTGCAACCTAAAAATGGCCAGGCGTTGTGGCGGGCGCCTGTGGTCCCAGCTACTGGGGAGGCGGAGGCAAGAGACTCGCTAGAGCCCAGGAATTGGAGGTTGTTGTGAGCTGTGATGCCATGGCACTCCATCCAGGGTGAGAGCTTGAGGCTCTGTCTCAAAAAAAAAAAAAAAAAAAAATAGGAAATTCCTTGCTAACCTCTTAGAAACAAGGACATGCAATATGTATGTTTGTCTAGCATCTAAAACTAAAGCCTATCCAATTCCACACTAACAATGAATTACAAGTTTATCTTTTTTTTTTTTTTGACACAGAGTCTCACTATGAGTCTCATAGTGAGTCTCACTATGTCGCCCTCAATTGAGTGATGTGCCGTCACAGCTCACAGCAACCTCATACTCTTGGGCTTAAGCGATTCTCTTGCCTCAGCCTTCCAAGTAGCTGGGACCACAGCTACAATGCCTGGCTATTTTTGTTATTACAGTTGTCATTGTTGTTTTAGCAGGCCCAGGCTGGGTTTGAAGCTGCCAGCCCTGGTGCATGTGGCCGGCGCCCTAACCACTGTACTACGAGTGCTGAGGCTACAAGTTTATCTTACAGGCAACTGAAATAGAGACAAGATAGAACCAGACATCCTGCCACATACTCAGGGACATCTACATAACTGATGCTTCCTGTTAAGGACAGGTAGGGAACAGAGTAAGAAGGAAAAGAAAAGCAGACCACTGCTCAAAGAAAAGTGGGCAGGACGACTTCTGTGGCTCAGTGGGTAGGGCACCAGCCCCATATACTAAGGGTGGTGGGTTCAAACCTGGCCCTGGCCAGCTAAAACAGCATTGGCAACTGTGACAAAAAATAGCCAGGTGTTGTGGTGGGTGTCTGTAGTCCCAGCTACTCGGGAAGCTGAGGCAAGAGAATCGCTTAAGCCCAAGAGTTTGAGATTGCTGTGAGCTGTGATGCCAAAGCACTCTACTGAGGGGAACACAGTAAGACTCTGCCTCAAAAAAAAAAAAAAAATAATGACGTGGGCATTTGCTGGGACAATGGAAACAGTTCCTTTGCTTAGACATGAACAGGGTAGGAAAGATAGACAATAGACTACTGTGGGCTACTTCAAAAGCAGCACTAGCCAAGATCGTGGTTAGAAAATTTTGAAATTTAGGCACTTCCCAACTCCTAAGACCCCTATAGAAGGATTGATGAATCAGAACTTTTTAAAGAAGCTAGTCACCATTCCATGAGTAATCAATGCCCTGGTAATATCTTAGAGACTTTCTAAAGGAGAAGTTAGTTAAGAATAGTGTGGAGTCAGCTTGATTAAGACTCTAAGTGAACCAATCAGTGAATAAGTGAGGAAAACGAGACTTTCCAGAAAGCAGTTGACACTTCCCGAAAGGCATAAACTTGACTTAAATGCATTCACATGAAGAAGGTGGAGCAAAGCTAAGAACTGGGCAATAAATTAAAGACAAAAAGTTTGTAAAGGGTCTTTCCTCATTTACAAGGAAGAGACCCACACCTTCTTTTTAGAAACTTATCTAACTTATCTCCCTGTTTAGAAACTTAAGTGTGTCCTAACTACTTATAAACTTAAGAGTGTTCTATTTAATTAAAAAAAAAAATTAAAATTTTCTTTTAAATTGCCATTGCTGCTTGGTTCTCTTTTTGTGCCAGCTGAGTCAAAGTGCTTTTGGATTCTGGGGGCTGCTTGCTAGTGGCACCCAAAGGAAGCACAAACTGGGGCAAAGGTCTTCATAGCCCCCGAAACTTCCTTCTCTCCCTTCTATTATGTAAAATGTAGATTTCTTGGGCCTCAAAGAAATGTAATCATTTGCCTAATCACCTCCCTTCCCCACATGCCTTTAAAATGCTGAAGTTTCCAATTTCCCTTTGGAAAAACAATTACAGCTTGTGTGTATTTTGTGTTTTTCCCAGGCATCCTCAAAATCTTGGCTTAATAAACCTCCACTGATTGAAATTTTTCCCTTCATCATTGACTTAGGTCAGTAATAATAAGAAAGAACGTTGGTAACACAAGTGAGCTACTGGATCAGAACTTGCCTGAAGTCCTTTTTAATAGCTGGGCTTATCAGATGAGCCAATAAATTTCCTTTATTGTTTTTGAAAACCCAAAATAAGCGACTGAGGTAAAGATGTCAGTTGAAGGACGTTATTTATTAAACAAAAATTTGAGAATGTGCCCAGGAAAAAGCCATAGATGCATTTATGGCTGCTTTTCTTCTGAAGAGGGATGTGGGTACTGAGCATTTAAAGGGAGATGACATATAGAAAGAAAAGGGAGAGAGACGGGTAGTGAGGCAAATGGTTATATTCATGGGAAGCCCAGGAAGTCTATAATTTACTTAAGATATGTGGATTTTAAAGAGAAAACTGGAGTAAAAGAAGAATCGATTATGTAGATATCCCCAAATGGGTGGAAGAATGATTGATCTTGGCCTCTCTCTGTTTTGAACTTGGGAAGATTCAGAATTCAAACTTGTAATCAACATTATTAGTGTGGAACAGATTAGTTTTAGGAACTAGACTTAGCGTGCAGATCTTAAATTACAATTTGCATGTCCTTATTTATGGGAAGCCAGCAAAGAATATCCTTATCCATGATATGGAGGACCAGTCTTTCATAGATGCTTGAAGTTTTTTGCCTTTCCACAGAGATCTAGCTAATGCAATGAGTAACAGCAATTCATTTGGAAGTGTGTGTTGTATGATTCAGCTTTCAGGATTGACCTTCCCTTTTGCATAAAACGTGTGTGGGATGGGTCCTGAGATTTTTATTTTCCTTTACATTTTAAACTAGTGAAACCTCTTTTCAGGTATCAATAATGGGGTGCGAGGTGAGAACTGTGGTAAGAGTCTACAGCTCTGAAAAGGCACAGGCTAAGCTAAAAATGACAATAATAATCAGCCACTGCCCCCTTGTTTGCTTCTCTGACTTGCTACTCTGGACTCACAAAACTGGTATTCAAAAAGATTAACTTTCTCTGTAGATAAACATCACCTTTTTGAAACCTATCAGTAATTTCTGAGATATCTTTCAGGCCCTGCATTCTAGTGGAAAGGCAAACTCACTCAGACCGGTGTCCCATACCAAGGAACTGACTATATTTGTCTTATGACTTTCCTACCCAAGCAAAGAAGACAATTTCTACACTTCTGTGATTCTTCCCTGAACCCAGACAATTAGCAAACCCAATTGCCTAGGCTTTGGCCCACAAAACTGCCTTTAAAACCATTTCTCAGGCAGAGGCAAGATGGCCAACTAGAGCCAGCTTTCCACAGAGGCTCTCATCCAGCAGGAGAGTTAGAGTTTAGCAAGAAAGCCAATGATTCGGATCTGAGCCAAGAGAGAAGGTTGAAGAACTCACATTAACCCTGCCGAGGCGAGATGTGACCCCAAGGATACAAACAAAAGGTACAAAATCCATTGCCAAGTGGATGCGAGTCCCCTCCCCCATGAGAATGGCTCACAGTATACTGCACACAAACAAGTGAGCAGAGTTCAAATATCCTCCCATTTTATCTCATGGGAGAGACC
Organism: Arctocebus calabarensis; assembly: GCA_963573935.1. Lineage (NCBI taxonomy): Eukaryota > Metazoa > Chordata > Mammalia > Primates > Lorisidae > Arctocebus > Arctocebus calabarensis. The sequence goes on from CAUYON010044202.1 coordinate 33,761, forward strand.
CTCTAAAAACCGGACCTCCTTCCCCTACTAGGGTGCCATGGCACTCTCCTGCCAGGCATAAAACTGTAGAAAACTGTATATTCTCTACCTGCTATTTTGAACTCCCAGCACTCCCCTCCACTCTCATTCTGAGTTCTGGAAGCCTGTCCCCCAAGGAGTCCAGATTCTCGGGCATTTTCTTGAGGGGTGTGGATGGGGCATGGGCTGTTGCTGATCTGTGCTGATTCTCCAGTATGGGAGAAAGGAGAAGATGGTTAACTGAGAGGGAACTGTACAGGAGAGGTGGTGCCTCAAGGCACAGAGCAACAGCTGCAGTGACAGGAACAATAGGACTCACATCCCTGGGGATACTTTGAAAGGACACTCCCAATCTCTTTGGGCAACCAGAAGAAGCTGGGCATCTTTTCTGGTGGCAACCACTGGTGGAACAGATCTGGGATGGAAACACAGGCCCCATGAGTAAAGGGTATGCCTGAGGCAGTACTGGCCTGGTGGAAGGCAGAGATGGCAGACTCCCAGGGCGGGGCTGACCCAGAGGACTGCTTCACTGAGCCTCAGATACACCCAGCCCTCAGGGGATCATAGCTGAGACAAAGGTGGGCAGGCAGAGGCTGGAACTGACAGGTAAGTGTGAGTTCTGACCACCACATCTGCCCTAACAGAAACTGAAGCCAAGACTGGACTGCGGCACAGATAGGGCTGAGTAGCTTGAATAGCATCTGATCTGCAGGGGAATATAGCCGGAACAGAAACAAATTCTGCGAAGTTGTTCTGTTCTGTCAGCAACATCAATCAGGGGCAGGGCTGGAACTGAGTGAACCACCCCAGCCCCTATTAAGCACCCAAGGTTGTCAGACCTCACCTACCCCTGCTGGATAGTGGCAGAGAGTGGTGGCCTGGCTGAGGAGACACAGATCTCCCTGTGACTCAGGCAGGCGCAAACCCCTGGAGCATCTGATCATTGGAGGGAACTGGATCACAACCCTGCAGGGTTACCAACGACTGGATGTGACAGAGGTGCAAAGTGGAGAAGGAGGCATCAACCTTCCCACACTAATGTATTTGCTGGGTGGGTCCTTCTGACCTCAAGGAGCACCGGAGTGAGTCATACTTGAGCTGCCAGCAGAACCCTGCTATCTAGTTGCCAGAGACCTTTTGAACTCTCCCACCTGAGATCAGTGTTGCCTAGGACAATTGATTTGGACCTGTTCAACTGAGCCAATCACCTGAGGACTATCCAAAGTGGTACCCAGGGTGTGTGGTTGTGGGAAGGTCTGATTTTCCTTTTCCAAGTGTTGCCTGTGGTGGGGCGGGGTGACTTAATTGCTGGTATTTATCCACAGCTGAGACTTCAACCCAGAGTAACTGATTCACTAAGGTAAGACAGAAACCAGTTGAAAATAAGACAGAGCCACTTAGCCCCACCACACCAAGAAGATCCCCAGTTTCTCAGCCCGTAACACTGTATGGGTCCTTGGCAAAGCTCTAGGGAAAAGGTACAGACACCAGTCCCAGCTTTTGGGCAAAGGACTGGCCAATCACTACTCCTGGAGCCCCCAACCCAACTTCTCCTTATCTGCTCATGTAGTCAAATGGTGTAAAATAATCATGGGGCGGAATCAGCAGAAAAACTCTGGTAACATGAATAACCAGAGTAGATCAGCCCCCCTAAGGAACAATTTGGCAGGCACAACTGAAGATCCCATTCATAAACAGATGGTTGAGATTTCAGAAACCGAATTCAGAATTTGGATTGCAAATAAGATCAATAAAATAGAGGTAAAGTTAGAATTAGAAATTCAAGGAGCATTTCAAAAGTTATCTCAAGAATTCAACAAATTCAAAGACAAAATCACCAAAGATTTTGACACATTGAGACAAGAATTTGCAGCCCTCAAAGATCTGAGAAATACAGTAGAATCCCTCAGTAACAGAATAGAGCAAGCAGAAGAAAGGATTTCTGACATTGAAGACAAAGCTTTTGAATGCTCCCAAACTCTCAAAGAGGACGAGAAATGGAGAGCAAAAATGGATCATTCTCTCAGAGAGCTCTGGGATAATTCAAAGAAAACCAATGTTCGCCTTATAGGAATCCCTGACGGTGATGAAGTAGCTTCACAAGGCACAGAGGCTCTTCTTTGTGAGATTATGAAAGAGAACTTTCCAGACATGCCAAGAGATTCTGAAATTCAGATAGCAGACAGTTTCAGAACCCCAGCACGACTCAACCCAAATAAGACATCCTCCAGGCACATCATAATTAACTTCACTAAAGTTAATATGAAGGAGAAAATTCTGAAAGCAGCCAGATGTAAGAAAACCATAATGTACAAGGAGAATATTAGAATGACTGCAGATCTCGCTGCTGAAAACTTTCAAGCTAGAAGAGGGTGGTCATCAACTTTTCATCTCCTAAAACAAAATAGCTTTCAACCAAGGATCCTGTATCCAGCTAAACTGAGTTTAGAGCTCCCTAAACTATGATGGAGAAATTAAATACTTTAATGACATTCACATGTTGAAGAAATTTTCCATAACTAAACCAGGTCTCCAGGATATTCTCAGACCTATCCTCCATAATGACCAGCGCAATCCTCCACCACAAAAGTAAACTCACTCAGAAACTTTTGATCAAATTCCAACTTCCACAGGGGTGAAAGGATTAAAAATGTCCCCTGGACTTTCAAAAAACTTGATACCCAGGCAATGCTTGTGGCTCAGTGAGTAGGGCGCCGGCCCCATTTACCAAGGGTGGCAGGTTCAAACCCGGCCCTGGCCAAACTGCAACAAAAAAAATAGCTGGGCATTGTGGCGGGCACCTGTAGTCTCAGTTACTTGGGAGGCTGAGACAAAGAGAATGGCCTAAGCCCAGGAGCTGGAGGTTGCTATGAGCCGTGAAGCCATGGCATTCTACCAACGGCGACCAAAGTGAGACTCTGTCTCTAAAAACAAAACAAACAACAACAACAAAAAAAACTTGATACCCAAAATTCTACTAGGCTTATCAATATTCTCAATTAATGTGAATGGCTTATATTGTCCTTAAAGAGGCAGAGGTTGGCTGACTAGATACAAAAACTCAGGTCAGTTATCGGCTGCACGTAAGAATCTCATCTAACCTTAAAAGATAAATATAAACTCAGGGTGAAGGGATGTTCATCTATATTCCAGGCAAATGGAAAGCAAAAAAAAAAGCAGGTGTTGCAATTTTATTTGCAGATACAATAGGCTTTATACCAACAAAAGTAAGGAAGGATAAAGATGGACATTTCATATTTGTTAAGGGTAATACTCAATATGATGAGATTTCAATTATTAATATTTATGCACCCAACCAGAATGCACCTCAATTTATAAGAGAAACTCTAACAGACATGAGCAACTTGATTTCCTCCAGCTCTATAGAAGTCAGAGATTTTAACACTCCCTTGGCAGTGTTGGATAGATCATCCAATAAGAAGCTAAGCAAAGAAATTTTAGATTTAAACTTAACCATTCAACATTTGGATTTAACAGACGACCCCTGTGGCTCAAAGGAGTAGGACACTGGCCCCATATGCCGGAGGTGGTGGGTTCAAACCCCGCCCTGGCCAAAACTGCAAAAAAAAAAACCATTTGAAACATTTGGATTTAACAGATATCTACAGAACATTTCATCCTAACAAAACCGAATACACATTCTTCTCATTAGCCCATGGAACATACTCCAAAGTCGATCATATCTTAGGTCATAAGTCTAACCTCAGCAAACTTAAAAGAATAGAAATTATTCCTTGCATCTTCTCCGACCATCATGGAATAAAAGTTGAACTCAGTAACACAGGAATCTGCATACTCATACAAAAACATGGAAGCGAAATAACCTCATGCTGAATGATAGATGGGTCATAGACGAGATTAAAAAGGAAATTACCAAATTTTTGGAATAAAATCACAATAAAGATGCAAATTATCACAGGCAGTCCTTTTTTTTTGCAGTTATTGGCCAGGGCTGGGTTTGAACCCACCACCTCTGGCATATGGGGCTGGTGCCCTACTCCATTGAGCCACAGGCGCCGCCCTATCACAGGTAGTCCTAAGAGGGAAATTTACAGCACTGCAAACCTTCTTCAAGAGAATGGAAAGAGAGGAAGTTAACAACTTAATGGGACATCTCAAGCAACTGGAAAAGGAAAAACATTCCAATCCCAAACCCAGCAGAAGAAAAGAAATAAGCAAAATTAGAGCAGAATTAAATTAAATTGGAAACAAAAGAATTATACAACAGATCAATAAATCAAAAAGTTGGTTTTTTGAAAAGGTCAATAAAATAGAAAAAAACTTTGGCTAACCTAACCAGGAAAAAAAGAGTAAAATCTCTAGTTTCATCAATCAGAAATGGTAAAGATGAAATAAAAACAGACCTCTCAGAAATTAAAAAAATCCTTAATGAATATTACAAGAAACTTTATTCTCAGAAATATGAAAATCTCAAGGAAATTGACCAACACTTGGAAGCACACCACCTTCCAAGACTTAGCCAGAATGAATTGGAAATGTTGAGCAGGCCTATATCAAGTTCTGAAAGAGCATCAACTATACGAAATCTCCCTAAAAAGAAAAACCTGGGATCAGATGGCTTCACATCAAAATTCTACCAAACCTTTAAAGAGGAGCTAGTATCTATATTACTCAACTTTTTTCAAAATATAGAAAAAGAAGGAATACTACCCAACACATTCTATGAAGCAAACATCATCTTAATCCCCAAACCAGGAAAAGACCCAACTGTAGACCAATGTCACTAATGAATATTGATGCAAAAATATTCAACAAGATCCTAACAAATGGAATCCAGCAACACATCAAACAAATTATACACCATGACCAAGTAGGTTTTATACCAGGGTCTCAAGCCTGGTCCAATGTATGTAAATCTATAAATATAATTCAGCACATAAACAAATTAAAAAACAAAGATCACATGATTCTCTCAATTGATGCAGAAAAAGTTTTTGATAATATCCAGCATCCCTTCATGATCAGAAAATGAAGAAACTTAAGAAACTTAATAAAAAAAAAAAAAAAAAGAAACTTAAGAAAATGGGTATGGGGCGGCACCTGTGGCTCATCGAGTAGGGCGCTGGCCCCGTATACTGAAGGTAGCAGGTTCAAACCCAGTCTCGGCTGAACTGCAAAACAAAAATAGTTGGGTGTTATGGCGGGTGCCTGTAGTCCCAGCTACTCGGAAAGCTGAGACAAGAGATTCGCCTAAGGAGTTGGAGGTTGCTGTGAGCTGTGTGATGCCACGGCACTCTACCGAAGGCAATAAAGTGAGACTCTGTCTCTACAAAAAAAAAAAAAAAAGAAAGAAAGAAAATGGGTATGGAAGGGACATTTCTTAAACCGATAGAGGCCATCTACAGCAAACCCACAGCCAATTGTATTGAATCGTATTGAATGGAGTTAAATTTAAATCATTTCCACTTAGATCAGGAACCAGGCAAGGTTGCCCATTGTCTCCACTGCTCTTTAACACTGTAATGGAAGTTTTAGCCATTGCAATTAGGGAAGAAAGGCGATCAAGGGTATCCACATAGGATCAGAAGAGATCAAACTTTCACTCTTGACAGATGATATGATTGTATATCTGGAAAATACCAGGGATTCTACTATAAAACTTTTAGAAGTGCTCAAGGAATATAGCATTGTCTCAGGTTACAAAATCAACACTTATAAGTCTTTAGCCTTTATATATACCAACAATAGCCAAGCTGAAAAATCAGTCAAGGAGTCTATTCTGTTCACAGTAGTGCCAAAGAAGATGAAATATTTGGGAGTTTACTTAACAAAGGATGTGAAAAATCTCTATAAAGAGAACTATGAAATGCTAAGAAAAGAAATAGCTGAAGATGTTAACAAATGGAAAAACATACCATGCTCATGGCTAGGAAGAATCAACATTGTTAAAATGTCCACACTACCCAAAGCAATATACAATTTTAATACAATCCCTATTAAAGCTCCATTATCATACTTTAAAGATCTCAAAAAAATAAAACTTCATTTTATATGGAATTAGAAAAAAACCTCGAATAGTCAAGATATTACTCAGAAATGAAACAAAGCATGAGGAATCATGCTTCCAGACTTCAGACATTCAGTGGGGAAAAAATTCCCTGTTTAACAAATGGTGCTGGGTGAACTGGCTGGCGACCTGTAGAAGACTGAAACTGGACCCATGCCTTTCACCATTAACTAAGATAGACTCTTACTGGATTAAAGATTTAAACTTAAGACATGAAACTATAAAAATACTAGAAGAAAGTGCAGGGAAAACTCTTGAAGAAATCGGCCTGGGTGAATATTTTATGATGAGGACTCCCTGGGTAATTGAAGCAGCATCAAAAATACACTACTGGGACCTGATCAAACTAAAAAGCTTCTGCACAGCCAAGAACACAGTAAGTAAAGCAAGCAAACAGCCCTCAGAATGGGAGAAAATATTTGCAGGTTATGCCTCTGACAAAGGTTTAATAACCAGAATCCACAGAGAGCTCAAACGTATTAGCAAGAAAAGAAGAAGTGATCCCATCTCAGGGTGGGCAAGGGACTTGAAGATAAACTTCTCTGAAGAAAACAGGCGCACGGCCTACAGGCACATGAAAAAATGCTCATAATCCTTAAACATCAGAGGAATGCAAATCAAAACTACTTTGAGATATCATCTAACTCCAGTAAGATTAGCCCACATCAAAAAATCCCAAAACCAGAGATCTTGGCGTGGATATGGAGAAAAGGGAACACTTCTACATTGCTGGTGGGAATGCAAACTAATACATTCCTTTCGGAAAGATGTTTGGAGAACACTTAGGGATCTAAAAATAGACCTGCCATTTGATCCTGTAATTCCTCTAAGGTATATATCCAGAAGACCAAAAATCACATTATAACAAAGATATCTGTATCAGAATGTTTATTGCAGCCCAATTCATAATTGCTAAGTCATGGAAGAAGCCCAAGTGCCTATCGACCCACAAATGGATTAATACATTGTGGTATATGTACACCATGGAATATTATGTAGCCGTAAAGAAAGATGAAGACTTTACCTCTTTGATGTTTACATGGATGGAGCTGGAACATATTCTTCTTAGCAAAGTATCTCAAGAATGCAAGGAAAAGTATCCAATGTACTCAGCTCTACTATGAAACTAATTTCTAGCTTTCATATGAAGGCTATAACCCAATTATAGCACAAGAAAATGGGGAAAGGGGCAAGGGGGGGAGGATGGGTGGAGGGAGGGTAATTGGTGGGACCACACCTACAGTGCATCTTTGAAGGGTACAGGTGAAACTTAACTAAATGCAGAATATAAAGGTCTTAACACAATAACTAAGAAAATGACATGAAGGCTATGTTAACCAGTTTGATGAAAATATTTCAGATTGTATATGAAATTATGACATTGTACCCCATGATTGCATCAATATACACAGCTATGATTTAATAATTTAAAAA
>CAUYON010044205.1:0-10399 GCA_963573935.1 Arctocebus calabarensis
TTATTTATTTATTTTTTTGAGACAGAGCCTCAAGCTGTCACCCTGGGTAGAGTGCTGTGGCATCACAGCTCACAGCAACCTCCAACTCCTGGGCTCAAGCAAGTCTCCTGCCTCTGCCTCCCAAGTAGCTGGGACTACAGGTACCCGCCACAAGGCCCAGCCATTTTTTGGTTGCAGCCGTTGCTGTTTGGCAGGCCCGGGCTGGATTCAAACCCACCAGCTCAGGTGTACGTGGCTTGTGCCTTAGCCGCTTGAGCCATAGGCGCCGAGCCTATTTATTTACTTTTTGTTATTCTTGTTGCATTTTTGCTGGGGCTGGGTTCAAACCCACCACCCTTGGTATGGCTGGCACCCTACTCACTGAGCTACAGGTGCTGCTTTTTTTTGTTGTTTGTTTGTTTTTGAGACAGAGCCTTAAGCTGCCACCCTGGATAGAGTGCTGTCACATCATAGCTCACAGCTACCTCCAATTCCTGGGCTCAAGCGAGTCTCTTGCCTCCGCCTCCCAAGTAGCTGGGACTACAGGTGCCCACCACAACGCCCAGCCATTTTTGGTTGCAGCTGTCACCGTTGTTTGGCGGGCCCAGGCTGGATTTGAACCCACCAGCTCAGGCGTACGTGGCTTGCACCTTAGCCTGTTGAGCCACAGGCACCGAGCCTATTTATTTACTTTTGTTGTTTTTGGTGCACTTTTGCCGGGGCTGGGTTCGAACTCACCACACTTGGTATGGCTGGCACCCTACTCACTGAGCCACAGGTGCTGCTTTTTTTTTTTTTTTTTTTAAAGACAAAGTCTCACTTTGTCACCCCCGATAGAGTGCCATGGTGTCATAGCTCACAACAACCTCTTAATTCTTGGGCTCAAGTGATTCTCTTGCCTCAGCCTCCAGAGTAACTGGGACTACAGGCACCCACCACAATGCTTGGCTATTTATTTTTATTTTTTAGGCCTGGCTATTTTGTGTGTGTGTGTGTGTGTTTTGTTTCTGTTTTTTTTTTTTTTTTTTGGGACAAAGCCTCAAGCTGTCACCCTGGGTAGAGAGTAGGTGTATGTGGCTGGTGCCTTAGCTGCTTGAGCCACAGGCTTGGCTATTTTTTTTCTTTTTTGAGACAGAGCCTCAAGCTGTCATTCTGGATGGAGTGCTGTGGCATCATAGCTCACAGCAACCTCCAACTCCTGGGCTCAAGCGAGTCTCTTGCCTCGATCTCCCAAGTAGCTGGGACTATAGGAACCAGCTATAACACTCGTCTAATTTTTGGTTGCAGCCGTCATTGTTGTTTGGCGGGGCCGGGCTGGATTCGAACCCGCCAGCTCAGGTGTACGTGGCTGGCACCTTAGCCCTTTGAGCCACAGGCGCCAAGCCAGGCCTGGCTATTTTTAAGGACAGGGTTTCGCTCTAGCTCAGGCTGGTCTCGAAATTGTGAGCTTAGAACTCATGAGCTCAGGCAATCCACCTACCTCGGCCTCCCAAGTGCTGGGATTACAGGCGTGAGCCACCACACCCAGTCCTGCTCTGAAATTTTCATAAATAAGATGGAGTGAAGGCAATCTGCCTGTGTATGACTTCCCTTCCTGATTCCCCACCCACTGAGGCCAGGAGAAGGGAGGGAGAAAAGGGTGCTTCCCTGAAGATGACCAGTTCACACTGAGGCATTTTGGAGCACCACAAGCCACCTTCCTACAGGCAATGCACTGAGCCCAGCAAGAGGAAGGGTGCTGTGGTAGTTGCCCCTTAAAAGAGAGGCTAGAGAGTCCAGGAGCCCCTCTGCATGCCTTCCCACAGTCTGTCTGAGCATGCTATGAAACCTCAAAATATCTTAGGATTAACAAAGGCAGCTGTGTCTGAGCCTAGCCCTTCCAACAGTGACTTTTAGTCCTAATTTCCCCTCTAACTGGAGACCCTCTTCTTTTCCAAGTCTCCAAAGAGAAAATAGGTCTGATGGCTGCTGTGGATGAGGAGGAATTCTGGAGCCTGGCCCCTAGCCTTGGCTGGAGGAGTGCCCTGGAATTGATGTGGTGGGTCCTTGCCGTTAGGGACATTTTCAAATGTTGCTACTCAAAAACCGAAATAAAAATTAAGACTAATAACCCACCCACCCCCCTCAAATGTAAGCTACATGAGAACATAGGTGTTTGTTTGTTTGTTTAATATTATTTACTCAAGGTTTAGAATAATAACTTTAGTGGGCATGAGATAAATATTTACTAAATGACCTATAGTTTTTAACATGATGGAGTTTAAGGACAAAAAGTCCCAATTTTAAGACCTAGAATAAATTTGCCCTTCTAATCTCCCAAGGTATAATACCTTTCTGGTAAAACTTTTCATTCTCTCTCTCTTACACTTACAGTGAGCTGGCATATACATTTTCTCCTTGAGGAACAACTTTGTAATCTCCAAACACCCTTATAATATTATCTACCTCTTAAGGCTCGTATAAGAAATAAATCTGGCTCAGTGCCAGTAGCACAGTGGTTACTGCACCAGCCATATATACCAAAGTTGGCAGGTTTGAACCCAGCCCGGGCCAGCTAAAACAACAATGACACCTGTAACAACAATAAAAAGAATAGCTGGGCATTGTGGCAGGGGCTTACAGACCCAGCTACTTGGGAGGCTCAGGCAAGAGAATTGCTTAAGCCCAGGAGTATGAGGTTGCTGTGAGCTGTGATGTCACCGCACTCTACTGACAAACAAACAAACAAACAAAAAACAAAGAAATAAATCTGATAAGCAAGTAGCTTTGAAGGAATGAAGACTCCTTTAAGAGTCTTTTAAAAGTGATTGATTCATTCTGTTCACTAAAGTGTATCAATATGCAAACGTTTGACATAAAATTTCTTATTTTTAAATTAAAAAAAAATTTTGAGACAGAGTCTATGTTGCCCTTGGTAGAGTGCTGTGGTGTCACAGCTCACAGCAACCTCAAACTCCTGAGCTTAAGTGATTCTCTTGCCTCAGCCTCCCAGTACCAGGGACTATAGGCGCCTGCCACAATGCCTGGCTATTTTTGGGTTGCAGTTGGCGACAGCAGGGTTCAAACACACCAGCCTTGGTGTATGTGGCTGGTGCCATAACCACTGTGCTATGGGCGCCAAGCCTGACATAAAATTTCAAGAGTCTCCGCTGCGCGTCAGTTGCTCAGTGAGTAGGGCGCAGGGCTCATACACTGAAGCTGGTGGTTCCAGCCCTGCCTGGGCCTGCTAAACAACAATGACAACTGCAACCAAAAAATAGCCAGGAGCAGCAGTGAGTGACTCAGTGAGTAGGGCGCTGGACCTATATACTGAGGGTGGAGGGTTCTAACCCGGCCCTGGCCAAACTGCAACAAAAAAATAGCTGGGCGTTGAGGCAGGCGACTATAGTCCCAGTTACTCGGGAGGCTGAGGCAAGGGAATTGCTTGAGCCCAAGAGTTTGAGGTTGTGTGGGCTGATGGCCAGGGCACTCTACTGAGGGCAACATAGTGAGACTCTTCCTCAAAAATAAAATAAACAAAAAATTCAAGAGTCTGAGGTTTCTTTCAATCCACTCAAAGAGCACAGAATCTCTGTTATGAAGTGTTGTGTGTTAGTTTTTTCTATTTTTTTCGTAGAGACAGAGTCCTACTTTATTGCCGTTCGTGGAGTGCTATGGCGTCACAGCTCACAGCAACCTCCAAATCCTGGACTTAGGCGATTATCTTGCCCCAGACTCCCAAGTAGCTGGGACTACAGGCGCCCGCCACAACACCCGGCTATTTTTTATTAGTTTGGCTGGGGCTGGGTTTGAACCCACCACCCTTGGTATATGGGGCTAGCGCCCTACTCACTAAATCACAGGTGTTGCCCGGTGTATTCCTTTAGTCTACACTTAGCAATAATAAAACGATTTTTTTTTTTTTGGAGACAGAGTTTCACTCTTTAGCCCTGGGTAGAGTGCTGAGGTATCATTCTAGCTCACAGAAACCTTGAATTCCTGGGTGTCAAGCGATCCTCCTGCTTCAGCCTCCTGAGTAGGTGGCACTATAGGCACCTGCTACAATGCCTGGCTAATTTTTCTACTTTCAGTAGAGATGGGGTCTCGCTCTTGCTCAGGCTGGTCCCGAACTCCTAAGCTCAAAGGATCCTCTCACTTAGGTCTGCCAGAGTGCTACAATTATAGGCGTGAGCTACTACACAGGGCCAAGAGCTTTCAATTTTCTTAGTACTCATGTTCAATATACATAAATTTAGTTGTTTATGATAACTTTTTAATTATCTAGTTTTTACTTATGTATAATTTATCTCTCAAGCAAATTCTACAGTTCCTATGCTATTAATTTTTTTTTTTTAGAGACAGAGTCTCACTTTATTGCCCTCGGTAGAGTGCCATGGCATCATACAGCTCACAGCAACCTCCAACTCCTGGGCTTAGGCAATTCTCTTGCCTCAGCCTCCCAAGTAGCTGGGACTATAGGAGATGGCCACAATGCCCGGCTATTTTTTTAATTTTGCAGTTTGGCCAAGGCCGGGTTTGAACCCTCCACCTTCGGTATATGGGGCCAGCGCCCTAATTGCTGAGCCACAAGACGCTGCCCTATTAATTTTTTTTTGAGACAGTCTTACCCTGTTGCCCAGGCTAGACATTTACAATAGAGGAAATTTACATTTTTATTGATGAAGTTGGCAAGAAATAAAAGAAATAAGGGAGGGTCTTATAAGCTAGTCTGAATCAGGCAAAGCAACAGAGTGGGGCTGAGAAGAAATAACACAGAATATTTTTCAAGACTGGGTGGGCAGAGTCACCTAGAACTCTTATGTAGATTGCTGAACTTTGAGCTGAGCTGAAGAACGGCTTAGTTACTTATCTCCTAGCTATTTATGTTAAATCTGTCATTATTACTCAAGATTGGAAATTTCCTAATTTACCTAAGCAGTAATTTTTTTTTTTTTTTAATAAAAACAGAGCCTGGTTAGAACCGCTAAATTATCTGAATTTTCTTTTCTTTTTTTTTTTTTTTTGAGAAGGATCCTCAAGCTGTCACCTGGATAGAGTGCTGTGGCATTACAGCTCACAGCAACCTCCAATTCCTGGGCTCAAGCAGAGTCTCTTGTCTCCGCCTCCCTGTGGCTGGGACTACAGGCGCCCGCCACAACGCCTGGCCAGTTTTTGGTTGCAGCCGTCATTATTGTTTGGCGGGCCTGGGCTGGATTCGAACCCGCAAGCTTAGGTGTACGTGGCTGGCGCCTTACCCCGCTGAGCCACAGGCGCCGAGCCAATTATCTGAATTTTCTTTCTTTTTTTTTTTTTTTGTAGAGACAGAGTCTTACTCTATCGTCCTCAGTAGAGTGCTATGGAGTCACAGCTCACAGCAACCTCCAACTCCTGGGCTTAGGCGATTCTCTTGCCTCAGCCTCCCGAGTAGCTGGGATTACAGGTGCCTACCACAATGCCCAGCTATTTTTTTTTTTTGGCAGTTTTTGGCTGCAGCTGGGTTTGGACCCGCCACTTCTGGCATATGGGGCCGGTGCCCTACTCACTGAGTCACAGACGCCACCTAAGCCTGGCTATTTTTTGATGCAGTTTGGCCAGGGCTGGGTTTGAACCCGCCACCCTCGGTATATGGGGCTGGTGCCCCACTAACTGAGCCACAGGTGCCACCCATATCTGACCTTTCTTGTTTTGTCTTTCTATTTTATTCCTTTCCTGAACTTTGTTTTTGGTTACTTTATAGCTATAATCTAAGAAATAAAAAAATATCAATTCATTTTGTGATTTTTAAAAACATTTCAGACGCTAGTGCTCTAGGGAGGCTCAGGGTGGATTGCTTGAGCTCAGGAGTTTACGATCAGCTTGAGTTAGAGTGAGACCCCATCTCTACAACTAGCTGGGCATTGTGGTGGGCACCTACAGTCTCAGCTACTCTGGAGGCTGAGACAAGAGGAGTACGCGAGCCCAAGTGAAGTTGCTGTGATAGCTATCATGCCACAGCACTCTACTGAGGAAGACAAAGTGAGACTCTGTTTCAAGAACAAAAAAACAAAACAGGGCAGCAGGGTGCTGGCCCCAAATACTGAGGGTGGCAGGTTCAAACCCAGCCCTGGCCAAACTGCAACAAAAAAATAGCCAGGCATTGTAGTGGGAACCTGTAGTCCTAGCTACTCGGGAGGCTAAGGCAAGGGAATCGCTTAAGCTCAGGAGTTGGCGGTTGCTATGAGCTGTGATGCTACAGTACTCTACCAAGGGCAATAAAGTGAGACTGTCTCTACAAAAAAAAAAAAAAAAACACCCAAACATTTCAGATGGGAAGAAAGCTCATATAACTAATCCATGTGTTATCCGTCATTTTTTTTTTTTTTTTTTTGAGACAGAGTCTCATGTTGACACCCTTGGTACAGTGCCATGGTATCACAACTCACAGTAACTTCAAACTCCAGGGCTTAAGTGATTCTCTTGCCTCAGTCTCCCAAGTAGCTGGGACTATAGGCACCAGCCACAACGCCTGGCTATTTGTTTGCTCTTGCTCAGGTTGGTCTCAAACTCCCGAGCGCAAGCATCCACCTGCCTCGGCCTCCTAGAGTGCTAGGATTATAGGCATCAGCCACAGCGCCAGGCCTTATTTTCTCAATAACAGAGTATACATTAACATATGTCAGGAAATAAACTTTTGAGTAAAAGTATAGTTGTTTGGCTCAGCGCCTGTGGCTCAATGGGCTAAGGCACAAGCCACGTACACCAGAGCTGGCGGGTTCGAATCCAGCCCGGCCCGCCAAACAATAATGACGGCTGCAACTAAAAAATGGCCAGGCGTTGTGGCAGGTGCCTGTAGTCCTAGCTACTCGGGAGGCAGAGGCAGGAGACTCGCTTGAGCCCAGGAATTGGAGGTTGCTGTGAGCTGTAATGCCACAGGACTCTATCCAGGGTGACAGCTTGAGGCTCTGTCTCAAAAAAAAAAAAAAAAAAGTATAGTTGTTTGGAAATCAAAGGAGAATTAATTAATTAATTATTTTATTATTATTATTTTTTTTTGCAGTTTTTGGCCAGGGCTGGGTTTGGACCCGCCACCTCCAGCATATGGGGCCGGCACCCTACTCTTTTGAGTCATAGGCGCCACCCTAATTATTTTCATACAGAGTCTCACTATGTCGCCCTGGGTAGAGTGCCATGGCGTTACAGCTCACAGCAACCTAAAACTCTTGGGCTTAAGTGATTCTCTTGTCTTAGCTTCCCAAATAGCTGGGACTACAGACGCCTGCCACAATGCCCAGCTATTTTTTTGTTGCAGTTTGGCCGTGGCTGGGTTTGAAGCCACCACCCTTGGTATATAAAGTTGGCACTCTACCCACTGAGCCACAGGCGCCACCCTCAAAGCAGAATTTAAAAAATCTTTTATATCCTTCTTAGCATTCCTCTCACGTGAAATCCAATTTCATACAAAATGATTATATGAGAAATACTTAAAACACTGAACTGTGCTTTTTCAAGTCTATTAATTATCAATACCATGGAATGGTCATTCATTAAATGCTTCCCAACTTCTAAACTCTCAAAGTAACAAAGAGCTCTACATCACAACAGAAAAAATATTCAAGGAAAAAGACATCTTTCCTTTTCATTTGAAGGAGAAAAAAAAGGTGTGATAAAGCAACGAACTTTAAACTGAGAAGTAAACTTGGCAATTATTATGGCCTTTGATCATAGAATTAAGCTTTATAGTCAATCTGGCCCGAATTTCTTCTGATAAAAGTATATGTGAACAAACATTCTGGCAGCTCTAATTGTAAAGTATTAAGAAACAAAGTCAATATTTTACCACATGGAATCATTTATGTATGGAAGGGCTATTCTAACAAGCTCATTTAACTGATCAAAAGCCTAAATGTCGCAAGCTGGACTCCCTAAAACAGCAAGCAAAGTCTCACAATTGATTCTGAGATTCTGTAGCTAAGAAGGAAAGCTCTTCTGGGACAGTTAGGATTGGGCCTCTAAGGGAAGAAAGAAGAGTAAGAAGAATGTTCTTCATACTGTATCAGTCAAGCAGAAACACCAAGGAGGAAAGTATAACAAAGACTAAATATGGATGGAAAGATACAAGTCTTTGCTATAATCTAGGTATGTACTTTACTCATTTTTATTATTATTTTTGTTTGTGAAATAAGGCCTCACTTTCTAAGCCAGCCTGGAATGCAGGAGTATGATCACAGTTCACTGTAACCTCTCACTCCCAGGCTCAAATGATCCTCCTGAATAGCTACGACTATAGGTGCACACCAACATACCAAGTTAATTTTTTTATTATTTTTTATTATTTGTAAGGACAGGTCTTACTATGTTGCTCAGGCTGGTCCTGAGCTCCTAGGTTCAAGGATATTTCCTGCCTTGGCCTCCCAAAGTGCTGGGATATTTTTCTTTTTTTTTTTTTTGAGACAGAGCCTCAAGGTGTCACTCTGGATAGAGTGCTGTGGCATCACAGCTCACAGCAACCTCCAATTCCTGGGCTCAAGCGAGTCTCTTGCCTTCGCCTCCCAAGTAGCTGGGACTACAGGTGCCTGCCACAACGCCCGGCCATTTTTTTGTTGCAGAGTCATTGTTGTTTGGCAGGCCTGGGCTGGATTCGAACCCGACAGCTCAGGTGTACATGGCTGGCGCCTTAGCCTGTTGAGCCACAGGCACCGAGCCTCTTTTTTTTTTTTTTTTGACAGAGTCTCAAGCTGTCGCTCTGGGTAGAGTGCTATGGCGTCATAGCTCACAGCAACCTCTAACTCTTGGGTTCAAGTGATCCTCTTGCTTCAATTTTTCTATTTTTTAAGCAGAGATGGGATCTCACTTTTTGCTCAGGCTGCTCTTGAACTCATGAGCTCAAGCAATCCACCCATCTCGGTTTCCCAGAGTGGTAGGACTATAGGCATGAGCCACTGCGCTGGCCAAAGTGTTGGGATTATAGGTGGGAGCCAACATGTCTAGCTAGGCACATACTTAGATCATTTCCCGAAACTAACTAGGTTAGGATTTTAACATTGTTTGATTCTAATAGAATTCTGTTTAACGTTAGGGAGTTTTTACTTTATATGAGGAAGTAGTTAATAAACTGATCTTTTATTATGTACTAGAGAATGGAGGAAGAAAACTACTAAATGTTTCCATCATAACATGAAACATAGATTTCTTTAACAAAATATCAAATAATGAAAAACTCAAAATATGTTTTATTTGCAGATTTTTTTTTGGTAGAGACAGAGTCTCACTTTATCGCCCTTGGTAGAGTGCCCTAGAGTCACACAGCTCACAGCAACCTCTGGGCTTAGGTGATTCTCTTGCCTCAGCCTCCCGAATAACTGGGACTACAGGCACCCACCACCAATGCCCAGCTATTTTTCTGTTTTCCAGTACGGCCGAGGCTGGGTTTGAACCCCCCACCTTCAGTATATGGGGCCAGCGTCCTACTCCATGAGCCACAGGTGCCACCCTTATTTGCAGATATTGAGCAAAACAAGACAGACAGAAAGGGTACACACTGTTCAATTCTGTATGATTGAACTCATATTAAGTCAAGAACAGGCAAAACAAACTATGTTGACAGAAACCAAGAGTGACTGCCTATGGAATTGAGGATTGACTAGAGGTTCCATGAAGGAACTTTCTGGCATGATGGAAATGTCTGTCTCTTGAGCTATAGGTTATATTGGTGTATACTTGAGACAGAGCTTCAAGCTGTCACCCTGGATAGAGTGCCATTGCATCACAGCTCACAGCAACCTCAAACTCCTGGGCTCAAGTGAGTCTCCTGCCTCCACCTTTCAAGTATCTGGGCCTACAGGCACCCATCACAACACCCGGCTATTTTTTGGTTGCAGCCGGCATTGTTGTTTGGTGGGCCTGGGCTGGATTTGAACCAGCTAGCTCAGGTGTATGTGGCTGGCGCCTTAGCCACTTGAGCCACAGGCGCCAAGCCGTATACGTTTTTCTGTTGTTGTAGAGACAGAGATTTACTTTATCGCCTTCGGTAGAGTGCCATCACACAGCTCACAGAAACCTCCAACTCCTGGACTCCTGGGCTTAGGTGATTCTCTTGCCTCAGCCTCCCAAGTAGCTGGGACTACAGGCGCCTGCCACAACACCCAGTTTTTTTGTTGCAGTTTGGCTGGGATGGGGTTTGAACCTGTCATCCTTGGTATGTGGGGCTTGCGCCCTAACCACTGAGACACAGGTGCTGCCTGGTATATACTTTTGTCAAAACTTACTATATGGGGGGCGGCTCCTGTGGCTCAGCGAGTAGGGCGCCGGCCCCATATACCAAAGGTGGCGGGTTCAAGCCCGGCCTCGGCCGAACTGCAAAACAAAAAAATAGCCAGGCACTGTGGCGGGCGCCTGTAGTCCCAGCTACTAGGGAGGCTGAGGCAAGAGAATCGCTTAAGCCCAAGAGCTGGAGGTTGCTGTG
>CAUYON010044206.1:0-11339 GCA_963573935.1 Arctocebus calabarensis
TTCAGAAATGTTTTCATCGTACTGTTACAGATAGCCTTCATGGCATTTTCTTTATCACTATATAAAGACATTGATACTCTACATTTAATAAGTTTCCCCAGTACCCTGCTAAGATGCACCGTAGGTGTGATCCCACCAATTGCCCTCCCTCCACCCATACTCCCCCCTCCCCAGCCTGTGCCTCTTCAGTGGGGAATTCAGTCCATTGACATTTATCGAGAGTATCAATAAGTGTGGTATCTTACTATGAGATAGTTTATTATGTAGTTTTATCCTTTGTGTCATTGTGGAAGCTAAACTCTGGCCTTTTACTTCTAGGTATTTACTTTGGTGGTGCTCCAGTGTGGTGTTCAGTATTGCGAATAGGCCTAAGTATTTCCTGTACTGCTGGTCTTGTGACAAATTTCCTCAGTGTTTGTATATCTATAAAGGATTTGATTTCTCCATCCATTTTGAAACTAAGTTTAGCAGGATTCTGGGCTGAAAATTATTTATTTTTAAAATGTTGAAGGTGTATGACCATGCTCTTCTGACTTGGAAAGTTTCAGTTGAAAAGTCTGTTGTCAACATTATGGCTGTGCCCTTGTAGTTCAATTGGCGCTTATTCCTAGCTGCTTGCAGAATTTCCTCCTCCATCTTGACTTTGGACAGGTTAATTACAATGTGTCTTGGAGAAGCTCTGTTAGAGTTGAGATTACCTGGGGTTTGATATTCTTCTGAAAGGAGTGTGTCAGAATCTTTAGTAACACTTTGGAAATTTTCATTTATGATAGTCTCCAGTAGGTCTTCGATACTTTTGGGACAATCTTCTCCTTCAGGGATTCCTATTATCCATATGTTTGAAAGCATCATAGAATCTCTTAGTTCTATAAGAACCTGCTTTGCTTTCTCACTCTTCTTTTCTGACTCTGTAACTACGTGTGTTAACTCAAAGACTTTACCCTCTAACTCTGTTCTTTCTTCTCCATGATATAATCTATTTTTGATATTTTCCATTGATTCTTTACATTCCCTGATTGTCTGCTTCATTTCTTTAAGCTCATCCATATCTTTACTTATTCTACATATCTTGTGTCTGACTTTTGGTTCTGTCTTTCCATTTTCTCATCCAATACCTTTATAATCTTAATCATCCACATTTAAAATTCCCTTTCTGTAAAATCCATCAATTCTTTATAGGAGGAGTCTTCTTTAAAAATTGCCTCATGGTCCCTTGGAGGAGTTGCTCTATTTTGGTTATTCTTGATTCTTGAATTTTTCTTTTTGTTCTTCCTCAGGTGTGCTTTCTTTTTGTTCACTTTTTTGTGCACCTTTTTCCTTCTCACTTTGTCCTTTGCTTAAAGTTACTTTATCTCAGATTTTAGGTGATGAAGAGGCCTCTTGGTATGGAGTGAGAAGATGGAGGAGAATTGGAGCAAGCAAGGAGAAGCAAGAAGAAAGGAAAAGGAAAAAAGAGGAATAAAGAAGGAAAGAGTAACAGAAAACAAAGGAAATAAAAAGAAAAGAAAGAAAAGCAAAAAGGAGGGAGGGGGAATAACAGATGAAAGTTGAAGAACAAGCGAGGAGGACAGGAGGGGAGGATGAGAGTGATAGAAGATATGTTATTGTTCAGCACAGTGCTATGGCTGCACCTATAGCTCAAGGGTTTTGAGGAACAAGGTTGGGTGGGTTCCTCTAAATCAGGCACTCCTTACCAACCTGAACACAGCCAGACTCTTCCTCTGCCAAGAATGAGAAGAGAAGAAAAAGAGCAAACACAAAAAACAAGAAGGAAAAATTGAGCAAGGATGAAAAGAGGAAGAGAAAAGGGAAAAAAAGTTGAAGAGTTCTGCAGTATAGGGCGGCACCTGTGGCTTAGAGAGTAGGGCGCCGGCCCCATATGCCAAAGGTGACAGGCTCAAACCCAGCCCCAGCCAAAAACTGAAAAAAAAAAAAAAAAAAAAAAAGAGTTCTGCAGTGTGATCTTCCTAATACTTTTTTCCTGGGGCCAGTGGTATAAAGTTCTCCTGGCCTCCTTGAGCCAGATGATTGCTACAGTCTACCTGCCAGACCACCACTGTGTTACACCTGCCCTCTGCAAAGAAATGGTGAAAAAAGAAGAAAAAATATATAAGAATAGAAAAAAGAAATTAAATGTGCTGTTGAATCAAATAAAGGAGAGGGAAGGAAGAATGAAGACAACAAACCAAGAAGAAAAGAAAAAAAAGGAGGATGTGAGTGTCTTAATTAATGCAGAAGCACTTTATGTGGGAGAGATAAGAAGAGTAGAAGAGTCTCTATCAAATGAGGGAATGCTGAGAAGTGAAGTAGGGGGAGAGAATAAATCAATTTTCTGCAACCAAAAAAAAAAAAAATACAGGAGCCCTTGCTCTTGTTGAATGTAAAAATGGAAGTTAGGAATAGATACAGCCAAACAAATTATCAAAAAACAACATATATTTAAACAAGACAAAGAGGGAAAAAAAGTTCAAATAGCCTGATGTAAGCAATCTCAGAAACCAATAGAGGAAGGAAAGAAGAGGGGGGTGGAAAGAAAGAAAAAATATATACATAAACATACGTGTATTTATATGATATAGGGATCCAACATTGTAAAATATGTTTAGGTTGCAATATACTTCCTGGACACCAGGTGGTGCAGTGAAATTAGGGGACAAACCGCACAGCTGTTAACCTCTCTCCGGTTCCCAGCCTTAGAGCTGTTTCCCAGTTTAGTTCCTCATTGACTTGCTCAGCTCTCAGGCCCCACGACCTAGGATTCCAAAGCTCTCAAACATTCTTCAGAGGCAGATCTCACAGATTTCCCTTACAACAGTTCCCAGGGAATGCAGGAGTCCCTAGGCCTGTCATGAGCATAGGTTCACTCCCCACAGGTGGAACTCAGACCTCCACGCCTTAGGCCCCCAGCAAAAGTCCTGTCCTCACAACCTTCTGGTGACCTTTACAACAGTGGTGGCCTTCTGTCCAGGGACTTTCCCCCTATGGACGTTTCACCCGCTGCCAAACCATGACAGAACTGCTCCTGATAATACCCCAATCTGACCATCAAATTCCATTCGGGAGTGCACTCTTCTCCAATTTTTCCAGAGTCCCTCAGCCTGTCACAAGTGTAGGTCTGCTCCCACAGTGCAACTCAGACCACAGCGCCTTAGGCCCCCAGCACGAGGCCCACCCTCACAACCTCTGGCAACCTTTATGACAATGGTGGCCCCCTGTCCAGGGACTTTCCCCACAGGGGTCCTTCACTCATTGCCAGACCACAGCAGAACCTCTCCAGACTGCACCCCAATCTGGCACCAAAATCTACGCGGGAGTGCACACTTCTCCAATCTTCCAGCTCAACATCCAGCTTTCCCCAAGAACTGAAAACTGCTAAAGGCTTCCTCTGGGACCTCCATGAGGGAGGGGAGCTAGCTGCCGCTCCCACTGCAAACAGGTCATACTAGCAGAAACTTGTCTGGTGTGCTGGGTCTCCAGTAAGTGCAGTAGTCCACCTCGCTGCACACTCTGAAATACCACTCCATACCTGGAGAGTGGTACCTCCCTCTCCCCTGTTGCTCCAGGAGAACTCAGCTAAAAGTCCTTCCTGTCCACCATCATGCTCTGCCCTTCAATTCCTCTGTTTTTAAAGATTTTTCTAATTTGAAATTATTTTATTTTGCCTTATTTTATTTTTATTTATTTATTTTTTGAGACAGAGTCTCAAGCTGTTGCCTTGGGTAGTACCATGGCATCACAGCTCACAGCAACCTAAAACTTTTGGGCTTAAGCGATTCTCTTGCCTCAGTCTCCTGAGTGGCTGGGACTACAGGCACCTGCCACAATGCCTAGCTATTTTTGTTGTTGTTGTTATTGCAGGTGTCATTGTTGTTTTAGTTGGCCTGGGCTGGGTTCGAACCCGCCAGCCTCAATGTATGTGGCCGGCGCCCGACCCACTGAGCTACAGGCGCAGTCCTGAAATAATTTTAGAGTTATAAAAAAAAATTGCAAAAGAAGTATACAGAATTCTCACTTACCCTACACCCAGTATCTAACTTATCTAAGCCAGGAAATTGGCTCTGACACAATACTATTAACTACTCTACAGGCCATGCTGGAACTTGGCCAATCACCTCACTAAGTTCTTAGATCTGGTCTGAGATCACACACTGTGTTTAGCTGTCATGTCTTCTTAGTCCTTCTCCAATCTGGGACAGGTCTCCAGCCTTTTCATGCTTTAAAATTTTGTAAAGTACTAGTAAGTTATTTTTGCAGAATTCCCTAAATTTCTTTGGTGTTTTCTCATGATTATATTAAGGTTATGCAGTTTTTGGCAAGAACACTCCAGAAATGCTGTTGTGCCTTTCTTATATCATATAAAAGGATATAATATGATGCCAACATGACCCATTACTGGTGATTTTAATTTTGATCACTTGGTTAAAGGGGTATCAGTCAAGTTTCTTTTGCCTAAAGTTATTATTTTACTCTTTTTCAAGTATCTTATGGGCACATCCTTATTTTCTGGGACCACAAGATTTTTTTAAGTAAATTTATTTCAGGTTAATATGAGGGTAAAAACAACCAGGTTAAAATATTTGATTGTTAGCTAGAGTCCCTCTTGTAGTTCTGTCCCACACACAAAAAATGTGCCAAACACTCTCACCAGGTGCCCATTCAGTGAGAGCACCCCAACCTCCTGCCCCTCCTCTCTCTTGTTACCCCTCCTCCCAACTTGAATTGAAATGAGTGTTTCTCATATGTGGGCATGCATCAGATTGTCTATTGACTTCATCTTAGTATTGATCTAGTATTATACATTGGCACTGGATAATTTTTTTTTTAGAAACAGACTCTCACTTTATTGCCCTCAGTAGAGTACTATGTCACAGCTCGCAGCAACCTCCAACTCTTGGGCTTAGGCAATTCTCTTGCCTCAGCTTCCCAAGTAGCTGGGACTACAGGCACCTGCCACAAAGCCTGGCTAGTTTTTGTTGCAGTTTAGCCAGGGCCGGTTCAAACTCACCCCCCTCAGTATATAGGGCCAGCGCCCTACTCACTGAGCCATAGGCACCACCCAGCATTGGATAATTGGTTTTCTATTCTTGTGATACTTTACTAAGAAGAATGTGTTTCAACTCCATTCAGGATGTTACAAAAGAGATGAAGTCACCATCTTTTTATTGCTGAATAGTATTCCATGGTTGTTTGTTCCATAATTTGTTAATCCATTCCTGAGCTGATGGGCATTTAGGTTGTTTCCACAACTTGTTGATTGTAAAGTGATCTTCAATAAACAATCTAGTGCAAATGTACTTATAAAATGATTTTTTTTTCTTCTGGGTAGATGCCTAGTAGTGGGATTGCAGGGTCAAATAAGAGATCTAATTTGAGATCTTTGAGGATTTTACGTACTTCTTTCCAAAGAGGCTGTATTAGCTCATGGGCCCACCACTAGTGTAAAAGTTTTGCTCTCTTTGAGTATCCTCACCAGCATCTGCAGCTTTGGGAATTTGTGATATGGACTAATCTTACTGGGCTTAGGTGATATCTCAGGGTGCTTTGGGTTGGTATTTCCCTGATGATTAAGGACTATGAGGCTCGGTGCCTGTTGCTCAAGTGGGTAAGGCACCAGCCACATACACCAGAACTGATGGGTTCAAATCCGGCCCAGGCCAGCCAAACAATAATGACAACTACAACCAAAAAATAGCCAGGCATTGTGGCAGGTGCCTATAGTCCCAGCTACTTGGGAGGCTGAGGCAAGAGAATCACTTGAGCCCCGGAGTTGGAGGTTGCTATGAGCTGGGATGCACAGAACTCTACCCAGGGCAACAGCTTGAGGCTCTGTCTCAAAAAAAAAAAAACAAAAAGGAAAGAAAAAGAAAGAAAGAAAGGTGAGCATTTTTTCATATGTTTGTTAGCTATTTGTCTGTATTCCTTAGAAAAGGTTCTATTCACATCACTTTCTGAGTGAAATATGGAATTGTTAGCTTTTTTTGTTGATTAATTTGAGTTTTCTATAGATCCTAGTTATCAAGCCTTTGTCTGATTCGGAATATGCCAATATGTTTCCCCATTCTGAAGATTGTCTATTTGCTTTGGTTGTTGTCACCTTATCTGTACAGTAGCTTTTCCATTTAATTAAGTCCTATTTATTTATTTTTCTTCAAGGATTTTTGTTTGATGCTTTAAATTTAAATCTTTTAGATCAATTTTTGTGAGTGGTGAAAGGTGCGGGTCCAATTTCAGTCTTTTACCTGTGGATATCCAGTTCTCTCAGCACCTTTTATTGAATGGGGGTTCCTTCTCCTGTTTGAGCTCTTGTTTGGTTTATCAAAGATCAGGTGGCTATAAGCCGTTAGTTTCATCTCATTCTTTTCTATTCAGCTCCAAATGTTTATGTCTCTGTTTTTGTGCCAATACAATGCTGGGGGTGTTGTTTTCGTGTTTTTGTTTTTTTGTTTTTTGTTTTTTGGTTTTTTGAGACAGAGTCTCACTATGTAGTCCTCAATAGAGTGCCATGGCATCACAGCTCACAGTAACCTCAAACTCTTGGGTTCAAGTGACTCTCTTGCCTTAGCCTCCCAAATAGCTGGGACTGCAGGCACCTGCCACAATACCTGGCTATTTTTTGTTGCAGTTGTCATTGTTGTTTAGCTGGCCAGCCCAGGTTTGAACCCACCAAACTTGATGCATGTGGCTGGTGCCATAACCACTGTACTACAGGTGCCAGGCCAATACCATGCTGTTTTGATCACTATGAACTTTTAATATAGCCTAAAGTCTGGTAGGGTGGTGCCCTGGCTTTGTTTTCATTACTCAGAATTGCCTTGGCTCTACAGGTTTTTTTCTGTTTTAATACTAAATAAAGAATTATTTTTTCGAAATCTTGAAAGTATGATGTTGGTATTTCACTGGGGATTGCATTGAATCTTTAGATTGCTTTGGACAGTATAGACATTTTAACAATATTGATTATTCCCAACCATGAGCATGGTATATTCTTCCATTTGTTAATATTTCTAGTATTTTTTTTGTTTTCTTTCTTTTTTTTCTTCTCTTGTTTCATTCTTTTCTTCTTGGAGTTACTGTTAATTTTCTTTTAATTTTTTAATTTTTGTAATTAATAATTTTTTTCTCTTCCTCTTCTTCCCTTCTTATGGTTGCTGAGAGTGCTTACATCAGATTTTTAGAGATTTTTTTTTTATTTTTTTAATTTTATTTTAATTTAAAAAAAATTTTTTATGATTATCATCATTTTTGTTGTATGTCTGTATGTCCAGTTCTTCCTAATTGTCCATGCATCTGTGTGCTTGCATGTCTGGGAGCATTTTTGTCTGTTTATTTGCTCGTAAGATTTCAATGTGTTTTGTGTTTTGCTAAATCCTCAGATTGGCTACTTTCCCTAACTCCAATTTTCACATTCAACAAGAACAAGGAGGAAGGGGAGATGACGGCTGACTAAAGCCAGCTTTCAACAGAAGCTCCAGTCCAGAGAGAGAGATAATGACCAGAAAGAACCTAACAAAGCCAAAGGAGGGGAGCTGAGCTGAGAGAAGAGATAGTTAATTGCACATCTTCCCAGCCGAGGCAAGCTTCAACTCCAAAGAAACAAATTTCAGGTACAGATCTCATTGCAAAGAGTAGGTGTGTCTGTTTCCTCCATTAAGCTTGCTTGCTGTGAGATCTCTACTAGTGAGTGATGAACTAAGGCTCTCCTATCTCACACCACTGGAGGGAATTGCTGCAAGTTGGGACTCCTTCTCTAGAGAGCCCCTGCTGTGAGCCCAGGAATTCCCTTGTCTGGCAGGAAGTTTGAACAAATATTTTCCTTGCCACCTTGAACTTCCAGTTTACCCTTCCCCCATGTCCTGGTGGTTTAGAAGTTCAACACCTGCAGAGACCAGAATGTCTGTACTGCTTGGCTACCCTTAATGGTGATACCCTGGTTTTGTTATAGGGGGAAGGTTTGATTTTCTTCTTCCAGGTATTACCTATGGGGGATGCAATGTCCTAGTTGCTTGTATTTCTCCAAATCTAAGACTGCAACTCAGAGTCACTGATTCACTAGGATTGGACAGAGATCAGCCATATACAAGACAGAACTACCTACCCTCACTACATCAAACAGGTCTCTAGAGTCATACACTATAGTACTTTACAGGTCCTATGCAAAATTGTAGAGGAAAAGCTGCAGTCACAGGTGAAGGGCTGGTCAACCACAACCCTAGAAGACTCCAATCCAATTTCACCTTACCTGCTCATCTAGCTAAATAGTGAAAAACAATCATGGGGTGGAGTTAGCAGAAAAACTGGCACCATGAATAACCAGAACACTTCAACTCCCCCAAGGAATGACAAACCAGAGACAAACCAGAGGATCCCATGCACAAATAGATGCCTAAGATGTCAGAAATCGAATTTAGAATTTGGGTGGCAAATAAGATCAACAGAATGGAAAGAAACTTGGAGTTAGAAATTCTAGGAGTAATTCAAAAGATGTCTCAAGAATTTAATGAATTAAAAGACAAAATCATGGCGGGCAGAGAAAGATGGCCAACTAGAAGCAGATTCTGAAAGAGGCTCCTGTCCAAAAGATAACCTCCAGAAAACTGCTCAATTAAGCTGAAGACTGGGAACCCAGCCGAGAGAGAGAAGTGATAACTGCAGGTCACCTCTGCTGAGGCAAGCTGCGAAAGCAAGCTTTCAGGTACAAAATTCATCTGAAAGGAAAAGTGCCCATCCCCTCCCCCAAGAAAGATGTGGTTTTTTTGTTTTTCAGTTTCCTTCCTTTTTTCTCTTCATTTGCTCCTGTGGGTATTCTACAGACAAGCGGTGAACTGTGGACCTCCTGTCTCACCCCAGTGCTGTGGGAAGTAGGGTCTGCTGCCTCAGAGTAACCCTGATGTGAAGTATGCCCACCATTCTGAACTTACAGTACACGCTTCCACCCTTACCTGATGAACCAGAAACCTAACCCCCACTGAGACTGAGGGAGGAGGTTCTTGAGCAGGGCTCCAGCACTCCCTGCCTGCCAGAACAAGCGCCCCATATGCAAAAGACTCCACGGGGCTGCATCGAGCCTCTCTCTCCCCAGCCAGGGAATCTGCTGGTGACCATGTGGCCCTGTGCCCTGCACCCCAAACCCGCCAGGCATCCACAGGTCTGCCCCCGGCCAGGAACTCCACAGGAGACTGCATGGCCTGTGCCCCCAACCGCCAGACCCCTACAGATCTGCATCCAGCCAGAGACTCCCCTGGGGACCCTGTGGGCCCACACCCAGCACCTGTAGGGGCTCTGTAGGCCCGCCTCAGCCAGGAACTCCCCTAGGGACTACACAGCCCCACCTTCTACCAGGGGGCTCTGCCAGTGATGCCAAGCCTCCACAGACCTGCACACAGCCAGGAACTCCCCTGGTGACTGCATAGCTCCATGCCCCACACATACTGGGCCATTGCACATCCACCCTTGGCCAGGGACTCTGCTGGCAACCACACGGCCCCACACTCTGACCCGCCAGGCCTCTGCCGGCCTGTCCCTGGCCAGGAACGCCCCTGGCAATAGCGTGATCCACACCACAAGCATGCTGGGCCTCCACAGGTCTGCCTTCTGCCAGGGACACCACTGGTGAGCGCAAGGCATCCATAGGTCCATGCCCAACCAGGGACTCCAACTGCGACCATGCCATACTATGCCTAGCATCCACCAGATCTCTGCAGGCCCGCCCCCAGCTAGAGGACCCTCAGCATCCATGCGGTCTGGCATCTGGCACCCACTGGGCTTCCACAGGTCTGCCTCTGGCCAGGGACTCTTCTGGGGACCACATGGCTCCATGAGCCACACCCAACAGGCCTCCGCAGGCCTGCCCTGGGCCAGGAACTCCCCAGGCAACCATGCAGACCCATGCCCAGTGCCTGTCGGGCCTCCAAAGGCCAGCGTTCTGCCAGGGAATCCACCTGCAAACGTGAGTCCCTGCACTCCACACCTCCCATGCTTCCGCAGGCCCACCTTCTACCAGGGACTCTGCTGGCCAATGCACGGCCCTGCATCCCACATCCGCCAGGCCTCCACAGGCCCTCCCCTGGCCAGAAACTCCACCAGTGGCCACATGCACCAGTGCCCACAGCCTAGGACTCCACAGGCAACCACGTGGTCCTGCACCCCGCACCTGCCGGACCTTAGCATGCCTGCCTCTGGCCAGGGACTCCAGGAGATGCGCAACCTATGTCCTCCCTCCTATACCGTCCTTGGCACTGCACTGGCACCATCGATATGCCAGGAACTCCACAAGCTATTGCACCAGGGCTCTCCCTACAGAACCCTCCCTGCCTCTGCATGGAGCCTTCCTCCTGGCCAGAGACTGCTGGAGCCATGGGCTCTCTTTGCCAAAGTCACAGGGTGCCTGGCACTCCCAGAACCATGTGCACCATCCCCTGCCATGCTGCTGGATCCAGGGGAGCCACACACAGGAGCTGCTCATGCAGCCAGGACTCCCTGGCTGGAGCAGTCCCAGAGGAGCTACACAGGGTCACTCCCAACAAAGTTCCAGTAAAAATGGAGTGATCCTGCTGGGGTCTAATCTTGGAGAGACACCTCCCCAACTCTGAGGACAGCTAGAGGCAATGGTGAAAAACTATCATGGGGCAGAATCAACAGAAAAACTCTGGCAATATGAATAATCAGAGTAGATAAACTCCTCCTAGGAATGACAAGGCAGACACAGCACAAGATCCCATGCATAAACAAATGGCTGAGATGTCAGAAATCAAATTCAGAATCTGGATAGCAAATAAGATCAACAGAATGGAGGAAAAGATGGATTTATAATTTCAATCAATAATCCAAAAGATGTCTCAAGAATTCAGTGAATTCATGAGCAAGAGCGAGACCCGTCTCTAAAACTAGCTGGGCATTGTGGCTGGCGCTTGTATTCCCAGTCACTCAGGAGGCTGTGGCAGTAGGATCGCTTGAACCCAAGAGTTTGAGGTTGCTGTGAGCTATAACGCCAGCGCACTCTACTCAGTGTGACAGTGAGGTTATTCTATCCCTTTGGCTTCTATGGATCATTGTTGCGCTTCCTGCTTCAGCTGTACTGGCCTTGGAATTGGCAATGACCTCTCCCTGGAATAGCTCCCCAGCATCTACTTGGGTGGATCACTCCAATTCACTGGAATGCAAGGCCTGAAAGATACCTCAAAAACTACCCCTGGGTTCCGAACAGATAACTAGGATCTACAGAGAACTCAAACAAGAAAAGAGCAAACAATCCCATTTGTAAGTGGGCAAGAGACTTGAACAGAAACTTCTCTGAAGACAGACGAATGGTCAATGAACACAAGAAAAAATGCTCATCATCC
>CAUYON010044207.1:0-13007 GCA_963573935.1 Arctocebus calabarensis
CATCACAGCTCACAGCAACCTCCAATTCCTGGGCTCAAGCGAGTCTCTTGCCTCCACCTCCCAAGTAGCTGGGACTACAGGCACCCACCACAACGCCCAGCCATTTTTTGGTTGCAGCCGTCATTATTGTTTGGCGGGCCCGGTCTGGATTCGAACCCACCAGCTCAACCTCTTAGCTCGCTGAGCCACAGGCACTGCGCCTAGTTTTTACTTTTTGATGCAGGGTGTCACTGTGTTGCCCAGGCTGGAGTGCAGTGGTATGATCACAGCTTGCTGCATCCTCAGATCCCTGGGACTCAGATGATCCTCCCTCCTGTCTCAGCCTTCTAAGTAGCTGGGAGGCCACTATGCTTGGCCAGTTTCTTAATTTTTTTGTAGAGATAGAGTCCAGGCAAATCTCACACTCCTGACCTCAAGCTTCCTTCAAAGTGCTAGGATTACAGACATGAATCCTAACTTTGTTCAAGCCCTTCTTGTGATTTTGATTTGCATTTCCCTGATGGCTAATGATCTGGAGCATTTTCATGTAATTAGAGGCCAGTTGTGTGTCTTTGGAGAACTGTCTATTGAGGTCATTTAATATGTGGTCTGAGGTAGGTCATTTTTTTACATATGGATATCCAGTTGTCTCAACACCATTTGTTGAAAAGACTGTTATTTCTCCATTGTCTTGGTACCCTTGTTGGAAATCAGTTGCCCATTGATGTTATTTCTGGTCTTTCAGTTCTGTTCCATTGATCTGGATATCTTTCCTTATGTCAGTACCACACCATCATGATCACTATAGCTTTATAGTAAGTTTTGTAATTGGAAAGTGTGAGTCTTTTAACTTTGTTTTTTCATTTTCAAGATTGCTTTGGGTCTCTTGAATTTCCTTAGGATGAGGTCACCAATTTTTGTGAAGAAGCCTGCTGAGATTTTGATAGGGACTGCATTGAATCTGTAGATCAATTTGGAGAGTATTGCCTGTATAACAATATTTATTCTTCTGATACATGAACATGGGATTTCTTCCCATTTATTTAGATCTTTTTCCTTTCAATAATGTTTTGTGGTTTCTGGAGTAAAAATGTAATTTTTTTGGTTAAATTTATTCCTAAGTATTTGATTCTTTTTGATGCTATTATAAATGGAATTGTTTTAATTTCATTTTTGATTGTTCATTATAAGATTATAGAAATACAATTGATTTTGTATATTGATCTTGTTTCCTGCACCTTTCCTATTAGTTCTAACCTTATGGTTAGTCCTAATCATAATTTAGTGGTTTTCTATGGATAAGGTTGTGTCATTTGCAAATAGAGATAGTTTTACTTCTTCCTTGCTAATCGAGATGCTTTTTATTTCCTCTTACTGCCTAATTGCCCTGACTGGATCCTCCAGAACAGTGTTGACTAGAAGTGACAAGAGCACATCCTTGTCTCATTCTTGATCCTAAGGAAAGCGATCAGTCTTTCACCTTTACGTATGATGTTAGTTGTGGGTTTTTCGTAGATGCCCTTTATCACGTTGAGGAGATTCCCCTGTATTTCTAGTTTGTATATTCCCTTTTTTTTTTTTTTTTTTTGAGACAAGAGTCTCACCATGTCGCCTTCGGCATAGTGCCATGGTATCACAGCTTACAGCAACCTCCAACTCCTGGGCTTAGGTGATTCTCTTGCCTCAGCCTCCCGAATAGCTGGACTACAGGCGCCCACCACAACGCCTGGCTATTTTTTTGTTTTTGCAGTTCTGTGGAGGCTGGGTTTGAACCCGCCACCTTCAGTATATGGGTGAGCCATACTCACTGAGCCACAGGCGCTGCCCCTGGCAATTTTTGTTGTTGTTGTTGTTGTTGTCATTGTTATTTTAGTTGACCTGGGCTGGATTCAAACTCACCACCGTGGGTGTATGTGGCCAGTGCCCTACCCACTGAACTACAGGCGCTGCCTGTATATTACCTTTTTAATAACAGCAGCAGAGATTTCAAAAGGATATGAATGGTGCTTTGAGAAACACATTTTTTAAAAAAGAAAGAGGACATGAACATTTAAATACATGGAGAGAGGTTCACTATTCATTAAGTGGGGGAAAAGTTTACTCCATCAGTGTGAATCTGAATGGAGTACCAGTGTGGCGTGCAGTGTTACAATTATAGTTCACTATAACCTGAACTCCTAGACTCAAGTAATCGTCCTTCCTCAGCCCCCTTGAGTAGCTAAGACTATAGGTTTAGCTACTATAGCCACCATACTCAGCTAATTTTTAAACATTTTTGTAGAGATCGAGATCTCACTGTGTTGTCCAGGCTGGTCTTAAACTTTGGGCCTCGAGTAATCCTCCTGTGATTCAAGATCCTCTTGCCTCAGCCCCAAAGTGCTGGGCATTTGAGCCACCACACCCAGCCAAAATGTCTTTATTTTATCCAATATACCTTTAGGCATATGTCCCTTTTTTTTTTTGAGACAGGGTCTCACTTTGTCATCCTTGGTAGAGTGCCATGGTTGAGAAATTGAGTGCCAACCTCAATTTCTTGGGTTCAAGTGATTCTCTTGCCTCAGATTCCTGAGTAGCTGGGACTACACAGGCACCTGCCACAACGCCTGGGTTTTTTTAGACAGGGTCTTGCTCTTGCTGAGGCTGGTCTCGTACTTCACGCAATCCACCTGTCTTAGCCTCCCAGAGTTTTAGGATTAACAGGCATGAGAACGGAGCCCTGCCTGCGTATGTTCCTTTCACCTAGTTATGACTGTTTATTACTTTTCATTGTCTTTTTATTCTCTTTCTAATTACCTTTTATTATACAAAAGCATTTCATTTTCATCAGAATACATTTCCCTTTCCTTGAGTTTTTTTTTTTTTTTTAGACTGAGCCTCAAGCTTTCACCCTGGGTAGAGTACTGTGGCAACACAGCTCACAGCAACCTCTAATTCCTGGGCTCAAGCAAATCTCCTGCCTCCGCCAAGTAGCTGGGACTATACAGGCGCCCACCACAATGCCCGGCCATTTTGTGGTTGCAGCCGTCATTGTTGTTTGGCGGGTCCCGGCTGGATTGGAACTCTCCAGCTCAGGTGTAGGAGGCTGGCGCCTTAGCCCATTGAGCTACAGGCGCCGAGCCTACATGAGACATTTTTTAGTAGTTTCTCTTTTCTCTATAGTAGGAAAGTGCCTTGGAAAGTGTCTTCATGTACCTTCTTACTTGAATCTCCTAAAATATAGCAGGGATTATCCTGTTCTACAGATTAAAAAAATTGAATGTTTGAATCATTGCACAACAATATTAGCAGCAGAGCTGAGGCTAGGACCTCCTACCTTTAGAAAGCACTTAAGGCCCGGCAAGGTGGCACGTGGCTGCAATCCTTGTACTCTGGGAGGCTGAGGTGAGAGTATCACCTGAGGTCAGGAGTTAGCGACCAGCCTGAACATAGTGAGACCCCATCTCTATTAAAAAATAAACAAATTAGCCAAGTGTGGTAATACCTATAGTCCTGGATACTTGGGCAGCTGACTCTGGAGATCTGCTTGAGTCCAGGAGCCTGAGGTTGCTGTGAGTGAGGCTGACACCATGGCACGTCATGGCATTCTAGGTAACAAAATGAGACTCAAAAAATATATATACTTGGCTGGGCGCAGTGGGTCACACCTATAATCCTAGCACTCTGTGAGAACGAGCTGGGTGGATTGCTTGAGCTCACGAGTTCAAAACTAGCCTGAGCAAAAGCAAGACCCCATCTCTACGAAAAATAGAAAACTGAGACAAGAGGATCACTTGAGCCTGAGTTGGAGGTTGCTGTGAGCTGTGATGCCACGACATTCTACCCAGTGCAACAGCTTGAGACTCTGTCTCAAAAAAAAAAAAAAGGTATATATATATATATGTGTATACACATATATATACACTTAATAGAAAAATGCTTAATAAGTATTTTTTGAGTTGGTTGAACATTGTATACACACATAGTGGAATAGAGTAGAATCCAAGGACAGCTTGCCACTGTATTAGTTTCTTAGGGCTGTCGTAACAAATTACCACCAATTGGATGGCTTAAAATAAGAGAAATTTATTCTTTCATAGTTCTGGAGGTCAGGATTCTAAAATCAGGATTTGTTCCTTTTTTTTTATTTTTTAATTTCAACATTAATATAAGGGTACATATGATTTGGTTACATTATTTGCCTTTGTTAGATAGCTGTCTGAGCTTACTGAACCCTCCACCCCACCTTGAATTTAATTGTGTTTCTCTATTGTTGGGGCCTATGTTGTTCAGTTACTAGAAGTGTTTGTTACTTCTTGAATGCTCAGAAGAATATGTTCCATGCCTCTCTCCCACCTGGTTAGGCAGTTGCCAGCAATCCTTGACATTCCTGGGCTTGCTGCTGAGTAACTCTAATCTGCCTCTGTAGTCACATATCTGTCTTTCCCCTGTGTGTCTTTGTGTCTCTTCTCTTCTTAAAAGGATATAGTCCATATTAGATGAAGGGCCTATCCTACTCCAGTATGACCTCATCTTAGTATACTTGTTAATTACATCTACAAAGACCCTATATCCAAATGCGGTCACATTCATAGGTACCAGGGGTTAGGACTTCATTGTATCTTTTGAGGGGATAGGGTTCAATCCGGGATAGTCACTAACAGAATTCTCTTGTGTTCTCACTGTCTACCAGGTGCCCCTCATAGACCATGGCCCTTGTGTCTGCTGATTCACGTATTGCAGAACTTCTCACAGAGCTCCATCAGCTGATTAAACAAACCCAGGTAAAAAGCTATTGCTGTCCACTCCTAGATTGGATGAACATGGGATGTCATGTTGAGCTGTGGAGGAGTATGGGGATGGGGCTTGTGTTTAGGAACCAAAATAATGTAATGAAGGGAAAAGGTGGAGAATTTGAGATATAACTACCATTCCTGTTGACTTTTCTATTACATACAGAATTTCATGATTCTTTTCAACAACTATATTGAGAGATAATTTACATACCATCTAATGTATCCATTTAAAGTGAACAATTCAGTGATTTTTAGTATATTCTCTGTACAACCACTACCCCAATTTCAGAACATTTTTATCATGCAACAGAAATGCTCCAAATGCACTAGCACTAATTCCCCTTTTTTCTCTAGTCCTTTAGTCCAGGTAAACAAAGATAGTCTTACTAGTAGGTAATATAATCCAAGGGTTTATAGGTTATCTACCAGGAGCTGGTCAGGGGCCAGATCTTTTCTTGGAATGTGCAGAGTTTGGACTATCCTTTCTCACACGTTATTCCTCCCACTCCACCCTGGCCTTTGGCCTAAGCTTTCCTACAGCACAGCAATCATATTTATTTGAGCATCTGTATTTAGCATACCAATTATATAACAGGTACAGCAATGGCATCAGTATGAACAAGCTTAGCATTTGGAGGAACCGTTTTGAGGTAGGGACAATCATAAAGGACTAGGTCAGGCACAGTGGCTTGTACCATTTACCATAACTTTTAGAGGCTGAGGTGGGAGGATTGCTTGAGCAGCCTGGGCAATATAATAAGATCCTGTCTATTTTTTTTTTTTTTTTTTTGAGACAGAGTTTTAAGTCGTCGCCCTGGGTAGAGTGTTATGGCATCATAGCTCACAGCAACCTCCAAACTCAGGCTCAAGTGATCCTCTTGCCTCAGTTTTTCTATTTTTTGTAGAGACAGGGTCTTGCTTTTGCTCAGGTGGTTTTGAACTCATGGGCTCAAGCAATCCACTTGCCTCAGCCTCCCAGAGTGCTAGGATTACAGACTTGAGCCACTGTAATCCCAACCCAGCCCAAGATTCTGTCTCTAAAAAAAAAAAAACTAAAAATCAGCTAGGCATGGTGGCACATGCCTGAGTTCCAACTACTCAGAGGCTAAGCCAGGAGGATTGCTTGAGCCTGGAGTTGGAGGGTGCCGTGAACTATTATTGCACCACAGCACTGCAGTCTGAGTGACAGAGTGAGAAAAGAAAAGAAAAAAATAGCTAATTCATCCCATAAAGCCATTTATACATTTTCATATTTTTGTTCTAATTTGATTACTTGTTTCCTCCCTTGAGCTATTACTATTTGTACCTTATGATAAATTTGCATAGAACTTTTTAAACATAGAAATTAGCTGATGTTTAGCTAAATCAAATTCTTCCTTAGGCCATTAATTTTCCATCAGTATTACATTCTGAGGGGGCTGGCTTACTTACATTTTGTTATCAGTCTCAGTATTATAGGCCAGGCACAGTGGCTTATGCCTGTAATCCAGCACTTTGGGAAGCCAGTGCAGGAGGAACACTTGAGGCCAGGAGTTTGAAACCAGCCTGGGCAACATAGGGAGACCCTATCTCACTACCAGAAAAAACAAAATTAACCAGGCATAATGGTACATACTTGTAGTCTTAGCTACTCAGGAGGTTGAGGCTGGAGGATTGCACGAACCCAGGAGTTCCAAGCTGCAACGAGCTATGATTGATTGCACCACTGCACTCCAGCTTGGGCTACAGAGCAAGACATTGTCTCTAAAGAAAACAATATTATAAAAATATATATATTAGTATTATCATATAGCTTATTTATATAAGTGAGCTGAATCTTACCAAGAATACAAGAATGCAATACCATATTACAGTATGGTTATGGTAAAATTCAGTTTTATTACAGAACAGATCAGTAAGAATCATAAAGGTATTTGTTACACTTTTCCAACAAAATTGGCCCTTGTCCATATATCAGATACAGTTGGCTATGATTCATTTATTTCTGGGTTTCAGCTTAGTTGGAGACAAAGGCAGTCACCCGTCTCAGTTCATCAGCTGTACCAAGACACTCTCTCATGTGGGAAGGACACAGGTGGTATGCAGAATAATTCATATCTCTGCTAACAGTACTTCCAAGTCTGTCTTATTTTGATCTGTTTTTGGGTCAAGGGCAAGCAAGGTGCATCAGTGTAAATTACAGGTGCCCTCAGAGGACTTCCATAAGTTTGAGGGCAATAAGATCCCTATAGGTGTACCCCCCCAGGTCTCAGCAGCTAGGATGGAAAACCATTGCCTCATGGCTACTTTAGCCTCCTATGTGTATTAAAATATCCAAGATCCCCTTCTGGGTCAGAATACAAGCCTTGTTCCGACACTCGACTGTCTTAGAATTACCTAGCATTATTTATAGCGTCTGCTTGCCAGGGAATTTGAACCCACCATGCGATGTCCACTATTCCCTACCAGAAACTCATTTTCCCCCTATTTAATAGTTTCCATTCACAAATATAAGGATAATAGATATTTGTGCTATATAACTCATTGTGGCATATCATGCATGCCACTGGTATATTTTGTCCACTATAACCAGGGACCTTTGTAAACATTTTATTACCCAGGTTTATAGCTACACAGTGATCATTCTGCTGCTAGTTATATACCACACAGTCCCGTCGTCACAGCTCATAGCAACCTCAAACTCTTGGGCTTAAGCAATTCTCTTACCTCATCCTCCCAAGTAGCTGGGACTACAGGTGCCCTCCACAACACCCAGTTAATTTTTTTTGGTTGCAGTTATCATTGTTGCTTAGCAGGCCTGGGCCAGGATCAAACCCACTGCCCTAGGTGTATGTGGCCGGCGCCCTGTTGACTAAGCTATGGGCGCCGCCTTTTTGTGTGTGTGTGAGAGACGGCCTCATTTTTTTTTTTTTTTTAAGAGACAGAGTCTCACTTTATCACCCTTGGTAGAGTGCCGTGGCATCACAGCTCACAACAACCTCCAGCTCTTGGGCTTAGGAGATTCTCTTGCCTCAGCCTCCCAAGTAGCTGGGACTATAGGCGCCTGCCACAACGCCTGGCTATTTTTTTGTTGCAGTTTGGCTGGGGCTGGGTTTGAACCCACCACCCTCGATATATGGGGCTGGTGCCCTACTCACTGAGCCACAGATGCCGCCTGAGACAGCCTCATTCTGTTGCCCTGGATACAGTGCTGTAGCATCATAGCTCACAGCAACCTCAAACTCTTGGGCTTGAGCAATCCTCTTGGCTCAGCCTCCCAAGTAACTGGGACTACAGGAGTGTGCCACTATGCCCAGCTAGTTTTTTTTCCTCTATTTTTAGTAGAGATAGGGTCTCACTCTTGCTCAGGCTGATCTTGAACTCCTGAGCTCAAGCAAGCCACCCGCCTCTGCCTCCTAGAGTGCTAGGAATACAGGTATGAGTCACTGCACCTGGCTGCAAGTGATATCCTTTCAGTAGATGTAACCTAGAGAATAAAAGAAGATACTGGTACACATATTGCTAAGTTAAAGAACTCAATCTAAAAGGCTACATAGTGTGTGATTCCAATTACATGACATTCTGGGAAAGGCAAACAGAGAGAGTTAAAAGATTGGCGACTGTCATGGCCATGGAAAGGATGAATAGGTGAAGCACAGAGGATTTTTAGGGAGGTGGCACTATTCTGTATGGTAAAATAGTTGAGCATGGGTGATCTCAGCCACTGTAATGGTTAACTCAAGATATTGTGCATTTAACACATAGCACAACACAAAGAACAAGCTCAAATAGAAAAGTAGAGACTTTAGTTAGAAATGCTTGAATGGAAACTACAGACTTTAGAAATAAGGTATCAATACTGGTTCATAAGTTGTAGCAAATGCACCACACTAATGCAGGATGTTAATAGCAGGAAAGTATTCCTGCAATGAGAGCAGGTATTTGGGAACTCTCTGTACTATCAGCTCAACTTTTCTGGAAACCTAAAACTACCCCAAAAATAGTTATTAATAAAATAAATGTTAAAATAAGGGAAAAAAAGATGCTGGCATATTATAAGACTTCCATTCGGTCAATACCAATTAGTCCAGTTCATCATTCCATATAACCAGAATGTCTCTCAAAGGGATGCAATTCAGGTTTGCAGGCTTCCACATGACTGTGTTAGGTTCTAAAAGCAGGAGTAGTACACATGGGTTTGGATTTCTGACAGGCCTGTACCTCTGGACCTGTCATAGTGCCCCATGCCAGAGCAAACTGACCCCAAACCATTGCCTGGCCTCTACCCAAAGGCTACTGGCACCGAAGTGGGTCATACAGTGGGGAGAAACAAACAACAGGAGTGGTTTCAGCAGACATATGGCTTCACCCTTTTAGGCATTTGGTATAACAGAGCTAAGAGACAATATTCTTTTGCTCTGAGCCTCTGAGATATTAATACAATATTGGGTTTCCCCTGTTGCACAACCCATTTAATTTCAGCTACTATTTTTTCTTTTCCTTTTTTTTTTTTTTTTTTGAGACAGTCTCCCTGGTAGCGTGCGGTAGCATCATTATGGCTCACGCCAACCTTAAGCTCTTGGGCTCAAGTGATGCTCTTGCCTCAGCCTCCCAAGTAGCTGGGACTACAGGCACTCACCACAACGCCCAGCTATTTTTTTTTTTTTTGTCATTGTTGTTTAGCAGGCCTAGGCCAGGTTCAAACCCACCAGCCCTGGTGCTAACACTGAGCTATGGGCGCTGAGTCAAGTTTTTCTATTTTTAATAGAGATAGGGTCTTGCTCTTGCTCACGTTGGTCTCGAACTCCTGAGTTCAAGCAGTCCACCCACCTTGGTCTCCCAGAGCAGGCAGGACCGTACCTGGCCTCATTTTCCATCTGTCATCGATTTTTACCCAAACTTTCCCACCTTTGGAAGGGAAGTTAGGTTTGGCCACTGTGTTGGCCCAGATTGATAGCTGCAACACTAAATCTAGTAGGTGTCCTTACTCAGACCACTCCCACTCATAGAGGAGAGGTTCCAGGCCAGTGGGTGAGCTTAAACACTAAGCAAGACAGCTGTGTTTGCAGTTAACCCCATTTTGACAGTTGGGGCAAAGGTACAACCTACTCGTCAGGCATTTAAAATTTTTCACATAAAGGTTAAAAGGTATAGTTGTAATTACCTGTTTAAGTCATTCCTGCTTCCAGAATCCTTCTTCCCCAGTTGTTTGTAGATATGTGTGTTAATTTCTGGACTCTTGATTCTATTCTGTTGATCTCTGTGCCAGTACTGCACTGTCTTGATTACTGTAGCTTTGCACTAAATTTTGAAATTGGGAAGTGTGAGTCTTCCAACTTCAGTTTTCTTTTTCAAAATTGGTTCAGCTAATCTGGGTCTCTTGAGTTTTCATATGAAATTTAGGATAAGCTTGTCAATTTCTTTCTTTCTTTTTTTTTTGTAGAGACAGAGTCTCACTTTATCACCCTCTGTAGTGCCATGGCGTCACATAGTTCACAGCAACCTCCAACTCCTGGGCTTAGGTGATTCTCTTGCCTCAGCCTCCTGAGTAGCTGGGACTATAGGCGCCCGCCACAATGCCCGGCTATTTTTTTGTTTTTTTGCAGTTCGGGCGAGGCCAGGTTTGAACCCGCCACCTTCGGTATATGGGGCCAGCGCCCTACTCGATGAGCCACAGGCGCCGCCCAAGCTTGTCAGTTTCTATGACCATGTCAGCTGGAATTTTAATGGGGATTGCATTGAATGTATAGATCAATTTGTCTTTTGTAGATAAAAGAATGTCAGGAAAGTTAAAATGTTATTTAACTTTAATGCCTTTTGTAATGCTTTTGCATTAGGGGAAAAAAATCATTTGAGTACCCTTATATTTATCTGAAATTAAAAAAGAAATCATCTTGAATTAGGATTTAGAAAATGAGGTTATATTTATGGGACAGGATCTCTGGCCTGGGAGCAAGGTGCCACAGTGGGGTAATGGGTCTCCCTTGTGTCCTGTTGACCCTTATCCTTACAGGAAGAGCGTTCTCGGAGTGAACACAACTTAGTGAACATTCAGAAGACCCATGAGCGAATGCAGACAGAGAACAAGAGTGAGTAGCTGGCTCAGGAGAGAGAGAGAGAGAGAGAGAGGATAAGAAGGGGGCGTGGCCAAGACTGGGAACATAGCTATTATCATTTTCAAAAGAGACTTTTGCATGTATCAGCATATTCCAAAATGAACTGCTCTCTAGGGAGCAGAGGGCGGTTTTCCCTTTGGCTGGGTGACCTAAAGTTGCCCAGAAGATTTATGACAGACTACTTAGAACTAAAGAACCTTAAAATCCCTCAACTGTGGAGACTGGAAAGGAAGTGAGGTAAGACTTTATCTAGGGAAAGTTGCCCTTGGAGCATACATGCACCCTAGTTAGCTGATGTTTTCCCAGAACAGAGTTTCCCTCTCAGGGTGCCCCCTGCACATGTCCTGTGGCATCCAGGTGGTCAATTTCCTAGGCTGGTGCCTTCCTACTCTAGGTAGCCTTTAGAATTGTCTGGTTTATGTGTGCTGACAAATATTTTCTGTGTATGTCATGATAAAGAAAAGGCTAGAAAGTCCTCTCCTAGATGTAGTGATAGCATTTGTACCACAAGGAAATAGGAACCCAGTGAACATGGAGAAAATCCAGCTCTGAGAGTACTTCTGAACCAGTAAAGCTCAGTCAGACTTCAGGCCAGAGCCTCTCTGTGCCTTCCAAAGTCTGATTTTGGTGTACTAGAACCAAAGCCATGTTATTGCCCCCTGCCCTTGCCCACACCTCTTTATCCCTATGTTTTCCTCTGCAGTTTCTCCCTATTACCGAACAAAGCTGCGTGGCCTCTATACAACTGCCAAGGCTGATGCAGAGGCGGAGTGCAAGTGAG
This sequence comes from Arctocebus calabarensis, assembly GCA_963573935.1. Taxonomy (NCBI): domain Eukaryota; kingdom Metazoa; phylum Chordata; class Mammalia; order Primates; family Lorisidae; genus Arctocebus; species Arctocebus calabarensis. The sequence goes on from CAUYON010044207.1 coordinate 11,628, forward strand.
TACTGTTTTGTTTGCCTCACCATTGCTCCCTCCTCACCTGGGCACTGGGCAACTAGCCCCAGCCTGCCTTGCTCCCATGGAGAAGTCAATTCTTACTCTCAGCCTCTCCCTTGGATCTCACCTCCCCTGAAGCATTCTACTAGGCCCACTGTCCCTCAGCCCTGCTGCTTTATAGACGTCAGCAAGGCATGTATCAGCACTGCCATTTACTAGTCATGGGATTCTAGGCAGTCACTGCAGCTGAGACTCAGTTGCCCCATCATTAAAATAGGGATAATAAGGTCAGGTGTGGCTCATACCTGTAATCCTAGCATTTGGGGAAGCCAAACTCACCTGGGAGGTCATATTAGATTCCATTCTAGAAAACTGCTTTTTGTTTGTGTTTATTTGTGGGCTGTTTCTGGTGTTGAGTTAGGCGTTTCCCCTAAGTGAAACGTGAGCTCAGTTTCATAAATGCAGGGCCCATACTTGAAATACTGCTGCCATTTCCCTTTTTCAGACTCTGAGAATCTGAAACCTTCACACGTTCTCTTGATAAATACTGGATAAGGCCTCCTCAGCCCTATACCATTCTGGGGTGGCACTGTCTCTGAGAGTTGCAGGCTGGTGCCTGTTGGAGGCAGGGACTCAGACTCAGCTGGGAGGTGTTATTAGATGACCTGAAGCTTTTATGACTCTGAGATGGAAGTTTCCATTGCAGAAAACTGTTTTTTATTTGTGTTTGTTTATTCTAATAGACACAGGGTCTCACTGGCCCTCAGGCTGGATTGTAGTGGCTGGATCATTGCTCTCTAAAACCTCGAACTCCTGGTCTCCCACTTCAACCTCATAAGTAGCTTAAACCATAGGCTCACACCATCATGCCTGAGTAATTTTTAATTTTTTGTAGAAATGTGGTCTTTGTTTCCCAGGCTGGTTTCACTACCTTACTCACTTGACCTTACTCACTCTTCCCTCAGTGTCCCATAGTGCTAGGATAGCAAGCATGAGCCACCATATCTTGCAGGCATGAGCCACCACATTAAAGATGCTTGAGCATCTTAAAAACATTCTTTCCTTCAATCTCAGCAGCAGAACTGCAGTAACTTTAGGAAATGGAATATTTCATTCCTTTCCTAGAGATTCACAGAGCAAATTAAAGGCTCTGATAAGTTCCTATCATAATAATTTCCTTTGGCTCGGCGGCTGTGGCTCAGCGGGCTAAGGCGCCAGCCATGTAAACCTGAGCTGGTGGTTTCAAATCCAGCCTGGGCCCGCCAAACAACAATGACGGCTGCAACCCAAACAAAAATAGCCAGGCGTTGTGGCGGGCGCCTGTAGTCCCAGCTACTTGGGAGGCAGAGGCAGGAGACTCGCTTGAGCCCAGGAATTGGAGGTTGC
>CAUYON010044212.1:0-41821 GCA_963573935.1 Arctocebus calabarensis
TTGTGGCAGGCGCCTGTAGTCCCAGCTACTTGGGAGGCAGAGGCAGGAGACTCGCTTGAGCCCAGGAATTGGAGGTTGCTGTGAGCTGGTATGCCATGACACTCTATCCAGGGTGATAGCTTGAGGCTCTGTCTCAAAAAAAAAAAGAAATGGGAGCTAAAAGGCTTTTCATATACAATCCGAGTTTTGGAGAGGGTGGTCAAAGTAAGTCTCAAAATGATTTTCTATACTCTTTGTAAAAATTACTTGTGTCAGGCTCGGTGCCTGTGGCTCAACGGGCTAAGGCGCCAGCCATGTACACCTAAGCTGGCGGGTTCGAATCCAGCCCCCGGACCCGCTAAGCAACAATGACAGCTGCAACCAAAAAATGGCCGGGTGTTGTGGCGGGCGCCTGTAATCCCAGCTACTTGGGAGGCGGAGGCCTGAGACTCGCTTGAGCCCAGGAATTGGAGGTTGCTGTGAGCTGTGAAGCCACAGCACTCTATCCAGGGTGACAGCTTGAGGCTCTGTCTCAAAAAAAAAAAAAAAAAAAAAAAAATTACTTGAGTCAGGCTTGTTTTTCAGCACTCACAGAAAACACATTTCCATAAAACATTTTCGAGTTGCCCTGGACTTTATCGCTCTATACCTTAACAAAACTGGCAAATCAATCAATATTGTGTATGGTTTTTTGTTACTACGGGGAGAAATTTGAACTCTTAAAATTTGTGCTGGTGCTGATGCTGACACACATCAGATTTTGTCCTTTCACATAGTATGTTGGTAGTTTTTAATAACTTTAAAGTATCTATCTTTCTTCTTATCTTGAAGGAATTATTCCGCAACTTTTCTCACGCTTAAACCATCCTGAAGTGTATGTGCGCCAAAGTATTTGTAACCTTCTGTGCCGTGTGGCTCAAGATTCCCCACATCTCATATTGTATCCTGCAATAGTGGGTACCATATCACTTAGTAGTGAATCCCAGGCTTCAGGTATGGAATATTAAAATACTGCTACTTTGTGTATAAATTATTTTACTAACAATTTATATTAGGTCAGTTATTTGGAAGAATAACTTTTTTATTCCAGAGTTGGAAGAATTTATAGTTATTTTTAGTAGTAATAATTAACATGATTGAGGGATAACTACTATGTTTTTGGCACGACAACATACACTTTGTACATTATCCTCTGCCTTTACAAGAGCCCACTCCCCAAGGTATAGAGAAATGGAATAGCTCTCTCAGGTTCACTAAGCTATCACTGGTAGTAAGCTTCAAACCAAGTTTTGGACTCTGCCTAAGAGAGCGCATTATTTGTTAGAGGCTCCTTTATTATCCTTGCCCCGTAATGTATCTTCCACTAGCTTATAATAAGTATGAAACCTCAACTTGTAAAAAGGCAGAATATTCGCAGTCTTTAGTCACTTTAATGCACAGATAGCATTAAATGAGCACTCTAGAATCAAATAGATGGTTGGTGTTTTTAGTAATTCAGTTTATGCACATAGGGGAAACATTCAAAGTATTCCTATTTTCCCATTATAGGAAATAAGTTTTCCTCTGCAATTCCAACTTTGCTTGGCAATATTCAAGGAGAAGAATTGCTGGTTTCTGAATGTGAGGGTGGAAGTCCTCCTGCTTCTCAGGATAGCAATAAGGATGAACCTAAAAGTGGATTAAATGAAGACCAAGCAATGATGCAGGATTGTTACAGCAAAATTGTAGATAAACTGTCTTCAGCAAACCCAACTATGGTGCTACAGGTACAAAGAAACCCAACTCACATATTTCTTTTTTTTCTTTTTTGAGATGGGGTCTTACTCTGTTGCTGGGGCTATGGTGCAGTGGTGTCATTGTAGCTCATTACAACTTCCATCCCCTGGGCTCAAGTGATCCTCCCTGCTTCAGCCTCCCTAGTAGCTAGGACTGCAGGTGCATACTTCTGTGCCTGCCTAATTTTTTCTATTAACAGGGTCTTACTATGAGATTGGTCTCAAGCAGTCCTCCCACCTCAGCCTCTCAGAGTGCTAGGATTTCAGGCATGAACCCCTAAACACCTTAAAAGCAAAACCCAAAGAACGAAACTTCCCATTATTAATGGAAATAATTTGAGTAGTGCTTTTAGAGTAGTCAAAATTGGATTTGTCAGTATTGATAGAATCACTAATCAGCATTCTTTAATTATATAATGAGCAACATTTACCCCCATTGACTTGTAATATTTAGTGTTTGAAGAACTGTGTCATGTATAGACTTGGAGTTGAGCTGTGTTGGATGTGTCTGTATGCAGGTTCAGATGCTTGTGGCTGAGCTGCGCAGGGTCACTGTGCTTTGGGATGAGCTCTGGCTGGGAGTTTTATTACAGCAACACATGTATGTCCTGAGACGAATTCAGCAACTGGAAGATGAAGTGAAAAGAGTCCAGAACAACAACACCTTACGCAAGTATGTGTCCGCACACTTTTACTCAGAAAATGAAGCTGTTCTTTTTTTACGTGTTAAAATATATGTAACAAAATTTATTCTTTTAACAATTTTTAAGTGTACAGTTCAGGGGCAGTAAGTACATTCAAATGTTGTGCAACTATTACCACTGTTTTTGGTACCTACCCCACATAGAAGCTGTGTACTAAACAGTGACTCTTCATTTCCTTTTAACCTTAGCTCTTGGTACCTCTATTCTACTTTCTGTCTCTATGAATTTACTTATTTTAGCTGCCTCTTATCAGTGGAATCATACAAAATTTGTCCTGTTGTATCTGGCTTTTTCACTTAGCATGATGTCCTTAAGATTTGTCTGCATTGCAGCACATATTAGAATTTCATTCTAATGTTTATCGATTCACCTTTTCCTGGACAGTTGGATTGCTTCTATATTTTGGCTGTGTAAATAATGTGGCTCTGAACATAGTTGTACAAGTAATGAGCCCCTGTTTTCCATAATTTTGTATGAATGTAGTGGATATTTTGTGTATAATCCAGTGGATTTCCTGGATCATATGGCAGGTCTGTTTCTAACTTACTGAGGAACTGACAAACTTTTTGACAGAAGCTGCACTGTTTTACATTCCCACCAGCAATGCATGAGGCTCCCATCTCCTCATCCTTGCCAATACTTTCTTTTTTAAAAAATAATAGCCATCCCACCAGATCTGAAGTAGTATCTTATTCTGATTTATGTTTCCCTAGTGACTAGTGATGTTCAGCATCTTTTCATGTATTTCTTAGCCATTTGCATATCTTCTTTGGAGAAAGAAGTCATGGCAGTCAAGTCCTTTGCCTATTTTTAAATTGGGTTGTTTGTAGATTTGTTGTTGAGACGTTCTTTATATATTCTGAATGGTAACCCTGTCTCAGATACATGATTTACAAATACTTTCTACCATTTGTATATAGGTTGTCTTTTTTTTTTAATAGAGACAGAGCCTCAAGCTGTCACCCTGGGTAGAGTGCTGTGGCTTCACAGCTCACAGCAACCTCCAATTTCTGGGCTCAAGCGAGTCTCCTGCCTCAGCCTCCCAAGTAGCTGAGACTACAGGCGCCCGCCATAATGCCTGGCCATTTTTTGGTTGCAGCCGTAATTATTGTTTGGTGGGCCCAGGCTGGATTCGAACCCGCCAGCTCAGGTGTACATGGCTGGTGCCTTAGCCCGTTGAGCCACAGGAGCCAAGCTGTCTTTTCACTTTCTTAATAGTATCTTTTAACATATAAAAGCTTTAATTTTAATGTAAGCTAATTTAATTTGAGCTGTTGGTGCCATGTCCAAAGAATAATTGCCATATGTGTGTCATGTCCCCCTATCTCTTCTTCTAAGAAATCTTTGGTCCATTTTGAATTATATTTTGTTTATGGGTGTGAGGTATGAGTCTGACTTCATTCTTTTGTTGTTTGGATATGCCATTGTCTGTGCACCATTTCTTGAAAAGAGAATCTGCTTCTTTTGTGTTCTGGGTATTTATTTATTTATTTATTTATTTTTTCTTTTTTTTTTGAGACAGAGTCTCACTATGTCGCCCTCAGGAGACATCACAGCTCACAGCAACCTCAAACTCTTGGCCTTAAGTGATTCTTCTGCCTCAGCCTCCCAAGTATTTGGGACTACAGGCACCCGCCACAACACCCACACCTGGGTATTTTTTATTTTTTTGCAGTTGTCATTGTTGTGTTAGCTGGCCCAGGTCAGGTTCAAACCCTCCACCCTCGGTTTATGTGGTCAGTGCCCTACCCACTGAGCTATGGGCGCCACCATGTTCTGGGTTTTTTTTAAAAATAAATAATTGTATGTTAGTTACTTTGTTAATGCTTAGTTTTTAGGCTTATCCTTTGATAGAGTTTACTTATATTTGATACTTTTTTATTTTCTTTTTTCTTTCTTTTTTTGAGACAGTCTCATTATGTCACCCTTGGTACAGTGCTGTGGCTCACAGCGTATAGCAACCTCAAACGCTAAGGCTTAAGCAGTTCTCTTGCCTCAGACTCCCAAGAAGCTGGGACTACAGGTGCCCGGCACAACGCCTGGTTATTTTTTTGTTGCAGTTGTCATTGTTGTTTAGCAGGCATGGGCCAGGCTGGAGTCGAGCTCACCAGCTCCTATGTATGTGGCCGGCACCCTAGCCACTGAGTTACAGGTGCCAAGCTTATTTGATATATTTGAACTGTCCCATGTTTGTGTACAACTTTCGTGTACCATGAGTTTTTGAATACAAATGTCTTCCTGGTCAGGGAAGAGAAAGTTGCCATCATGCGTGAGAAGCACACAGCTCTTATGAAGCCCATTGTATTTGCTTTGGAGCATGTGAGGAGCATCACAGCGGCCCCTGCAGAAACGCCTCATGAAAAATGGTTTCAGGATAACTATGGCGATGCAATTGAAAATGCTCTGGAAAAACTGAAGACCCCATCAAACCCAGCAAAGCCTGGAAGCAGCTGGATTCCATTTAAAGAGGTACAGAATAATCTCAAGAATGCTACTAATGTGGACAATTCCCTATGAGATATAAAATTTAAATAAGTGGGCTCTCCTTACTTGGAATAAAAGTGAAGATTTTAAAAGTCTATTGGAAGGCAGCCTATGACCAGTTGCTTATAAGGAATATAGAGAAAAGTGTTTCATTTGAGAATTTGGATACTGGTAGGCAGAGGGAGTGGCAAAGGTGCCTAGAGGGCTCATATCAGTAAACAACGTACTATAAGAAATTTGCCAAGGGTGGGATACTGGTCTAGAGCTAAATGTTGGGTGCCTGCTATATTCTTCTCGTAAAAGATAAATTTTTCAGGCTCAGTGGCATGTGCCTGTAATCCCAGCTTCTTGGAAAGCTAAAGTGGGAGAATCATTTGAGCCCAGGAGTACAAAAGCAGTCCAGGCAATGTAGCAAGACCTTATTAAAAAAAAAAAAAAAAAAAAAAAGATAAAAAAAATTGAATTTTGGGCCAGGCATGGTGGTTCAACTCCTGTAATCCTAGCACTTTGAGAAGCCAAGGCAAGTGGATTCCTTGAGCTCATGAAACCAATCGGAGCAAAAGCGAGACCCATCTCTACTAAAAATAGAAAAACCAGCCAGGTGTTATAGTGGGAGCCCATAGTCCCAGCTACTCAGGAGATGAGGTAGGAGGATCATTGTACCTAAGCATTTGAGGTTGCTGAGAGCTATGAGGCCATGGCACTCTAGTCTAGGACAATAGAGTGAGACTAAAAAAAAAAAAGAATTTTTTTATCTCTGTAGTTTTTCTTGAAAGGAACATTCACTATTTCTAAGAAGACAGAATATTCAGATATAACAGCATTAATTTTTTAAGTAATGGTTCTGAAATCAATGTTGCATAGGTTTCTAAGGATAATTAGTATATTGAGGTATTTGAAAATCTCTATCTTTTATGTTTTGGTTTCCTTAATTCTATATTATCTTTGGTCTCTATCTTTTATAGCAACATCACCATTAGTTGGGGGACCTTCTTCATTATCAGCTCATTCTTGCTTTTCCTAGTCCTTATTTTCTTTCTTTCCTTTATTGCTTCTATCTGAGCTTTAGTAGTGAGAAAGCTGTTATAAAGAAATATGTAAAAACGAATATAGAAACAAAAAGTATAGTCAACTATAGTAAATGCAAACTGCTAAATTCAAAGGATGTATCTAGAAGTATAAGACAGGAAAACCAACACAAAGAAGGAAGTTTATTAGGTGTTGCTTAGCCAGAACTCCTGTTTCCTTGTATCTTCCTTGAGCTCATGAGACCAGTCTAGGCAAGTTTCTTGCTTCTTTGTCTGTTTCTCAGTAAATGAAGAACTCCAGAAGAGGAGATAGAAGGAATACTTTAAAAAACCTGTGTGCGTATAAAATAAATCAGAGAGGAATGTTTTTGTAATGATTGTGTATATTTTAAAGAATAATCTAAAAAATTTAAAATACCTCTGTTGGCTGAATAATCTAAAAAATTTAAAATACCTCTAGTTGCTCGCACTTGTAATCCTAGTTAGCACTCTGAGAGGCTGAGGCTGAAGGATCACTTGAGGTCAGGAGTTCAAACCCATCCTGAACAAGAGCAAATCCCCATCTCTACTAAAAACAGAAAAATTAGCCTGGCATGTTGGTGTATTCCTATAGTCCCAACTGTTTGGGATGCTGAGGTAGGAGGATTGCTTGAACCCAGGATTTTGAGGTTTCCTTGAGGCTATGATGGTACTCTACCCAGGGTGACAGAGTGGGACTGCCTCAAAAATGACCAAACAACTCGCTATGTCTCCCTTCACTTTTAGCTGTATTATAGCTAAAAAATTAAAGTTAGCTAAAGAAATAGAGCTTTACAGAAGTTCCACTTTTCTTTACTAATTATCTTTCTCTTTCCTACAGCCAGTTTTCTGAGTTTTGATTTAATTGTTACCTACTTTTTAAAATCTAATTTTTACTACTACCATATTTTTCGGATTGGTGTTAGGTTTTTAAATGATTCAGCCATGTTTTTGTGTGTAGCTTAACAGTGATCTATTATGTGAAAATACCACAGTTTATTCATTCTTTTGTCATCAGACACTTTGGATGTTTCCAGTTGTGTTTTTTTCCCTTTTGATGAACAAATCCTGTGGAAGATTGCTTTAAAATTTTTAACATGAAAACAGAGCCCAGAGTTTGTTAATTCAGGTGCATCTTATGAGTTAGCTATACTAGGGAATTCATTCCCTGTCATCATTAGAAGAGGTATAAAGCTTTCCTGCATACTTGAAGTGGTCAGAGTTCTAAATTGATACTTTTCTGTTAGAATTTTGTCTTTTCTTAGTTTTGTTGTAACTCTTAGAAACCAGCTTAGTTTCCCTTCCTGTGTGACACTAAAAGGTTGAGCTTGTTTTCTTTAAAATTTAATGTTAATAAGTTTGCATGTGGCGTCCTAAGAAGAGTTTTTCTACCAAATAGTCAACTGCTAGCTGTATCTTTTGTTCTAATGGAAGAACTGAATTAATTCATTTTGGCATTGCTCTGATATATATAGCTCAACAAAGAGTGATTTGGTACTAAAAGCTCCAAATTGAGCAATCACAGTAGTGATTTCCTTCTCTTTCCTGTGATTGCTTTGGATAGAGAAGAAGGTGTCTTAACATGGTAGAAATCATCTACAGTAGTGTATCAGCACACCATTACTTTTCTTACAATGGCCCATATACCTAACATTGAATTAAATGTAGAACTTAAAAGAACTGATATTTGTATGGTTTTTTAAATTTACTATCATAACCAAGCTAAATATAAAAGAAGTGTTTGAGCATAACATAAACTTGTTTTTCCCATCTTATGACTGTAGATAATGCTGAGTTTGCAACAGAGAGCCCAGAAACGTGCCAGTTACATCTTACGTCTTGAAGAAATCAGTCCGTGGTTGGCTGCCATGACTAACACTGAAATTGCTCTTCCCGGGGAAGTCTCAGCCAGAGACACTGTCACCATCCACAGTGTGGGTGGAACCATCACAATCTTACCCACTAAAACCAAGCCAAAGAAACTTCTCTTTCTGGGATCAGATGGAAAGAACTATCCTTACCTGTTCAAAGGTAGGATTTAAAACTTCTTCCATTTTTAAGACGAGTCTTATTAATGCTGTGTGTGTGTGTGTGTGAAGATTATTTCAGGCATATTTCTATATGTCATTATTAGCGTAAAGTGTCCTGTATCCTATGTGATTTTGAATAACAGTGGTTGGATATTATGCAGAGTGACTTTCTATAGCCCCTAACACCCTTGTGTATGAACTTGTACAAACAAAACAACTGAGGTACAGCTAATAACTACTATTAATATCTTGTCCCTGAATAGAATTCTATAATGCCCTTAGTCTTCTTCATGGGTTGTCAGTTCTTGACTGCTCTTGCTAGTTGACAAAGAACACAAAAAGATGGTGTGCTCCCAGTATCATATACTCTAGCTACTTTAATTTTGTTTTTATAGGACTGGAGGATTTACATTTGGATGAGAGAATAATGCAGTTCCTATCTATTGTGAATACCATGTTTGCTACAATTAATCGCCAGGAGTCACCCCGTTTCCACGCTCGACACTATTCTGTAACACCACTAGGAACCAGATCAGGATTAATCCAGTGGGTGGATGGAGCTACACCATTATTTGGTCTTTACAAACGATGGCAACAACGGGAAGCTGCATTACAAGCACAAAAGGTCCATTACAATTAAGTAGAATTTTGATATTTAAAAATAAATGCATCTGTTAGCCCATTCTTTTATTAGGTGAAATATTTCTAGGCTTACTATACTTGAGCATTTTTGCATAGGGGCTAAAGAAGGAAAAGATTTAAGGTCCTTAGGACAATTATTTTTGAGGTATATTTTAAAAATATAAAGTTTTAAAAGGCAGAAATGATGGCATGGGGTTAATCTTAACTCTAGACAAATTGGAGGGCATGTGTATATTTGATATTTCATATCTTATTGCTTTCCTCATGGTCTTTTGAGTTAAATTTATAAATAATAGCTTTGTGGCCGGGCATAGTGGCTCATGCTTGTAATCCCAATACTATAGGAGGTTGAAGTGGGAGGATCACTTGAGCTCAGGAGTTTGACAGCGTGAGCGAGAATGAGAGATCCCATCTCTACTAAAAATAGAAAAAATTAGTAGGGCATTGTGGGCACCTATAGAACCTCAGCTACTCAGGAGTCTGAAGTAGGAGAATCACTTGAATGTAGGAGATTGAGTACCATGAGCTAGGCTGATGCCATGGCACTTTTGGGGAATAGAATGAGACGGTCTCAAAACAAACAAACAAAACAACCCACCTTTTTTTGCCTGTAGCTCAGTGGGTAGGGCACATCAGGCACATACACTGAGGCTGGTGGGTTCGACCTGGCCAGGCCAGCTAAAACAACCATGACAACTGTAATAACAACAAAAAAATAGCCGGGCATTGTGGCAGGTGCCTGTAGTCCCAGCTACTTGGGAGGCTGAGACAAGAGAATCGCTTAAGTCCAAGAGTTTGAGGTTGCTGTGAGCTGTGATGCCATGGCACTCTACCCCAGGGTCACAGCTTGAAACTCTTTCTCAAAAAAAAAAAAAAAACCCAAATCTACAAATTTATTAATAATAGCTCTGAAACCCAGGTTTTTAAAGCTATGTAAATAAGAACAATTTTAAATTAAGTTTAGAGTTAACCTTGATGGCATCTTTATTTTGTACCTGTGAATTTTATACTTTGAGTTAGAGTAGCAGATTAGTTTAGAATTCTTTTTAGCTATGTACCTTTAATATATGCCGGAAATAGTACTAAGTTCTGCACATGTTCACATGAATTTTATACAGCTTCAACCTTAGACTACTGTATCTAGCTAAACAAAATGCTTCTAATTAAGATAGGTCTAGGAAAAAACAAGAGTTTGAGAGGAGTTATGTTTTAAATATAGGCATAGAAGACTATAGGGGAATTATTGATGCATAATTTAGAGATAGGAATTGGAGATAGACTATCTAAATTTTTATATAATGTGTTTATGAATTTCTATTTTATACTGATGATTTAAATCACTGGTGAATTAGGAATTATAAATTTTAAGCTTAATTATATGATATAAAGAAGAATGTAATTTGAGTGTTGAGTTTTGAATTAAACTTTAAGAAAATTTAACACCAGACCAACTTTTCAACAGAGTAATAGTATCTAAAGAAAGAGGTATATTATAAGAAAGATAAATACACCAGCAAAATTGACTATTGCTAAAAGAAATTTAGCTGGGTAGGTAGAAAATCCAACTGAAAAAAAAATCAGTTTTTAGTACTTTTCATTTATTTAAAAAAATTGGTCTTTTCTTTTGAAGGCCCAAGATTCCTACCAAACTCCTCAGAATCCTGGAATGGTGCCCCGTCCTAGTGAACTCTATTACAGTAAAATTGGCCCTGCTTTGAAAGCAGTTGGACTTAGCCTGGATGTGTCCCGTCGAGATTGGCCTCTTCATGTAATGAAGGCAGTGTTAGAGGAGTTAATGGAGGCCACACCCCCAAATCTTCTGGCCAAGGAGCTCTGGTCGTCTTGCACAACGCCTGATGAGTGGTGGAGAGTTACGCAGGTGTGTGCCTTGTGTTGGACTGTAATCAACATTATTCTTTCTTTTACCTGCTGCCTTGTCTTTTTTATCTTCCTTATCCTTCTTCTTCTATTCCTCCAGACTTGAGACTAGTTTGAGATCTATATTGGAATTTGATATTATAGTTATAGTGGTGTGGCCCTGACTGAGTCTGAGGGCAGGATGGGGAAGTGGTTGTGGATGAAATAGAAAGTAGAATAAAAAATTTAGAGTGGGAAAAACTTGGGATACTGAAGAAAAGTACTTTTTTTAATCCAGCAGTATGATAATGATTAACTAGCAAGGACCATGATGTTGTTATGTGGCTACCCCATGCAGAGCTTGGGTAATAAGTATGCCTCACCCTAAAGAGTGTTTTTCATTTGTTAATTTATTTTATTTTTATTTATTTATTTTTGTAGAGACAGAGTCTCACTTTTTCGCCCTCTATAGAGTGCCTTGGTGTCACACACTCACAGCAACCTCCAACTCCTGGGCTTAGGCGATTCTCTTGCCTCAGCCTCCCAAGTAGCTGGGATTACAGGCACCCACCACAATGCCCAGCAATTTTTCTGTTTTGTAGTTCCTACGAGGCCTGGTTTGAACTAGCCACCTTCGGTATATGGGGCTGGCGTCCTACTCGATGAGCCATAGGTGCCGCCCTGTTAATTTATTTTAAAATAAGGATTATATTGTTTTGTAAATTTTAAAGTATCACATCCATATTGGAGGGAAATCTCCTGTTAGTGTTTAACTTGCTACCCCTGCCCCCTTTTCTTTAGTCTTATGCAAGATCTACTGCTGTCATGTCTATGGTTGGATACATCATTGGCCTTGGAGATAGACATCTGGATAATGTTCTCATAGATATGACGACTGGAGAAGTTGTTCACATAGATTACAATGTTTGCTTTGAAAAAGGTAAAATAAAAGGAGACTTCTATATTCATGTGAGGGTGAAATGTTTTTTGTGAAAGGGCAAAAATAGAACTATTTGGTTTTTTTTATTTGTTTGTTTGTTTTTAAGGTAAAAGCCTCAGAGTTCCCGAGAAAGTACCTTTTCGAATGACACAAAACATTGAAACAGCACTGGGTGTAACTGGCGTAGAAGGTGTTTTTAGGCTTTCCTGTGAGCAGGTATGCTGTCTTCTGCCTCTGCCTCTTAGTATCCGTGTGAAATGACAAAAACCACATGTTAATGAGGAAACTTGTGGTAACCCTTAAACCACTTGTGAAAACAGGTTTTACACATTATGCGGCGTGGCAGAGAGACTCTGCTGACATTGTTGGAGGCCTTTGTATATGACCCTCTGGTGGACTGGACGGCAGGAGGCGAGGCTGGCTTTGCTGGCGCTGTCTATGGCGGGGGTGGCCAGCAGGCTGAAAGCAAGCAGAGCAAGAGGGAGATGGAGCGAGAGATCACCCGCAGCCTCTTTTCTTCCAGAGTAGCTGAAATTAAGGTGAAGCCCAATGATGTAATAAGTCATCATCATCTGTTTGTTAATAGAGTAAACATGTTCATTAAAAAGTTGAGTAAAACTGTTTCTGTACTTCTTTTTTGGGCAAGACTGTAATATATAATATTGACACGGTGCTTAAATGTGTGGTAATTTGATGCCATTTTTTTGTTAGTCAATTCTTCCATGCAATCACGTAGGTTTATATTCCATAGTCCTGAGAGGTGGGTTAATAATTTGAAAAAAATTTTATTTATTTTTTTTTTATTTTTATTTTTTTTGAGACAGAGCCTCAAGCTGTTACTCTGGATAGAGTGCTGTGGCTTCACAGCTCACAGCAACCTCCAGTTCCTGGGCTCAAGCGAGTCTCCTGCCTCTGCCTCCCAAGCAGCTGAGACTACTGGCGCCCGCCACAACGCCCGGCCATTTTTTGGTTGCAGCCGTCATTGTTGTTTGGCAGGCCGGGCTGGATGTGAACCCACCAGCTCAGGTGTACATGGCTGGCACCTTAGCCTGTTGAGCCACAGGTGCCGAGCCAAATTTTTATTTTAAAATATGTTGAAATGTGTTTGCTAATGATAATAATAAATGTTCTTTAATTGGATAGCCTCCCCTCCCTATCAGATAGCCAGTGATTCTACTCTCGATCTGGATGCATGTTGGTAACTAGATGGTGTTATGGAATTGAGCCTGTCACTTTATGTCTGTGAATTTGAATATATTAGTTACCTTTGTATTGTGGAGGTGATGCCATCATTCCTTCAGGATTTTATTGAGATTTAAATAAAATGTGTAAAATGTGCTTTTGACGACGTTATTGTGTCTCACAGTTGACCCTGTAATAATTATCCTCATTGTAACACCTTTTTACAGGTGAACTGGTTTAAGAATAGGGATGAGATGCTGGTTGTGCTTCCCAAGCTGGACAGCAGCTTAGATGAATACCTAAGCTTGCAAGAGCAACTGACAGATGTGGAAAAACTACAGGGCAAACTGCTAGAGGAAATAGAATTTCTGGAAGGAGCTGAAGGAGTGGATCATCCTTCTCACACTTTGCAACACAGGTGTAAAATAGTGATGAATTCTTATTTCAAAATATGTTCCATTAAGGAGAATTTCACATTGGTGTAAGCATTTTCAATGTAGATTAGACTTACTGCAGCATCTCAGGTAAATGATAAAAGATCCCTGATTATAGTTTTAGAGTGTTATAAATAACAATCCACTTAAATTTTCTGTTTTATTATGTTTAAATGTTTGAATGACTAATTATGGGAGATAGGTGGGTGTTAACAGTTAGACACTTAGAATCAGGGCATAGAAGTTTTAGTTTTCCCAGTACAGTTATATGAATCCTTACTCATTTGTACAGTGCAGTTATTTCATGTATTTTGCTGAGTTTTTTACACATTAGATAGGATGATCTAAGTGAGTGAACTTTATATGGAGCAGGTGCCCAGTAAAGGGTAGTTTGAATATGAAGGTGTCAAGCATTGCATTAGGCTCTTAGCGTACAGAGACCTTTCAGGCATCTGTCTTTAACTTCTAGTGAACTGAAACCTAGAGATGTGTTAGTTTTATTTTGAGCATCGTTGAGATTACAAGGTCAAGAAAATCCAGAGAAGCGAGGGACATTAGAAGAGAGCCTTGAAGACTGAAAAGGAGCTTACCAGGAGCCTTAAGTATGAGCAAAGTCTAGGTTACAAAAGTAAGTAGAAGAAAGAACAGCAAGTGATCTTTTGTTTGTTTCCCCATCAGGTATTCTGAACATACCCAACTACAGACTCAGCAAAGAGCGGTTCAGGAAGCAATCCAGGTGAAGCTGAATGAATTTGAACAGTGGATAACACATTATCAGGCTGCATTCAATAATTTAGAAGCAACACAGCTTGCAAGTTTACTTCAGGAGATAAGCACACAAATGGACCTTGGTATGGGTTGGCTTATTTTAAATATATATGTGAGCATATGAGTTTTGTAGTTGTGTGTTTTTGTGTGGGGTTCAGCTTTGTGCTCCCTTTCCATTCCTACTGACTGAAAATGGTTTAACTGTGATTAATACTGTCTTTTACCAAAAGGGCCCCCAAGTTATGTGCCAGCGACAGCCTTTCTACAGAATGCTGGCCAGGCCCACTTGATTAGCCAGTGTGAGCAGCTGGAGGGGGAGGTTGGCGCTCTCCTGCAGCAGAGGCGCTCCGTGCTCCGTGGCTGTCTGGAACAGCTCCATCACTATGCAACTGTAGCTCTGCAGTATCCGAAGGCCATATTTCAGAAACATCGAATTGAACAGTGGAAGACCTGGATGGAAGAGCTCATCTGTAACACTACGGTAGAGCGCTGTCAAGAACTCTATAGGAAGTATGTTGATAGCACTTTTTCTTTTTCTTCTTCTTTTTTTTTTTTTTTTTTTTTTAGGGGGAAGGGCAGGGAGGACAGGGTCTCACTATGTTGCCCAGGCTACAGTGCAGGAGCATCCTTGTAGCTCACTGTAGCCCAAATGCCTGAGCTCAAGTGATCCTCCTGCCTTATCCTCCCCATTAGCTAGGAATACTGGGAAACATAGCACCATGCTCAGCTAATTTTTATATTTTTTGTAGAGATAGAGTCTCACCATATTGCTTAGGCTGGTCTCAAACTCCTGGCGTGAAGCATTCATATTGCCTTGGCTGGCTCAATGTCTAGGATTGTAGGTGTGGGCCACTGGGACTGGCTAGTTTTCTTTAGTTTCCATTCTTTTCTTTCTAGTTTCCATTTCTCATTGAAAGTGGAAGCAACATTTTGTTCAATTTTTAGTTGTATTTGTATTTTGTTTTTGTGAAAGTTATGGATGAAATTAAAATAGAGTCACTTTGGTTTTGCTTTAAAAAGGATTTAAGCTCAGATTTCTCTTGATAAAAACTATGTTTTCTTTCCCTAATTAAAGTATATCCTAGTGTAAGAGTGGGGGGATTGGTTTAAAGAGAGCTAGGCTCAAACATTGACTTAGCATTTACCAACTAGTTACCTTAGGAAATTACTTAAACTTGTGACACTTTTTTATCTGTATGATGGAAATAATGGTTCTTTACTTTTCAAGGTTTGAGGAACAAATACAGTATTCTTTTGTATTTTCTAAAGTGTGAACTTTATTTACAAGCAGGGAGGTGGTTTATATTATCAACAAATACCTCTCTCTTTTATAGATATGAAATGCAGTATGCTCCCCAACCACCCCCAACAGTGTGTCAGTTCATCACTGCCACAGAAATGACCTTGCAGCGGTATGCAGCAGACATAAACAGCAGACTTATTCGACAAGTGGAACGCTTGAAACAAGAAGCAGTCACTGTGCCTGTTTGTGAAGATCAGCTGAAAGAAATTGAGCGTTGCATTAAAGTTTTCCTTCATGAGAATGGAGAAGAAGGGTCTTTGAGTCTAGCAAGTGTTATTATTTCTGCCCTCTGTACCCTGACAAGGTGAGTTAGCTAAACTCAGATTGGACTAGTTCATCATCCTACAAACACTGGTATTTTGCGTTTCTTATTTTTAATCCCAGGCTTAAGATATTATTTTACTTTCCTTTGCTTGATTTCTTTTCAGATTTTGAAGTATCCTCTTTTATGTGCATATTAAATTAAGTTTCACTGTAGAAATACTTATCTAATTTAGGCGTAATCTGATGATGGAAGGTGCGGCTTCGAGTGCTGGAGAGCAGCTGGTTGATCTGACTTCTCGAGATGGAGCCTGGTTCTTGGAGGAGCTATGCAGTATGAGTGGAAACGTCACTTGCTTGGTTCAATTACTGAAGCAGTGCCACCTGGTGCCACAGGACTTAGACATCCCCAACCCTGTGGAAGCGTCTGAGGCAGTTCACTTAGCCAATGGAGTATACACTTCACTTCAGGTAAACACTTCTCGTTCATCAGAAAGTGAGTTTATTTTAGATACTGAGTATTGTCTTCCTCATGTCGTTAGTCTAGAAGAGTGATTTCCCCTTTGGATGTTGCTCATGTAATCATTTAAAATACAGATCAGTGAGGTTTATTGCCATAACTTGGTTATAGTTGTACAAGTTGTTCTTAATATATGGCTTTAAGTCTCCAGATATGTAACTCAGTTAAATTCAGAAAACATTAAATATGTTTCTCATATACTTATAGGAATTGAATTCAAATTTCCGGCAAATCATATTTCCAGAAGCACTTCGATGTTTAATGAAGGGGGAATACACATTGGAAAGTATGCTTCATGAACTAGACAATCTTATTGAGCAGACTACTGATGGCATTCCCCTACAGACTCTAGTTGAATCTCTTCAAGCTTATTTAAGAAATGCAGCCATGGGACTCGAAGAAGAAACACACGCTCATTACATTGATGTTGCCAGGCAAGTGAAGGCTAGCTATGCCCTGTTTCCTTGTGAAAGAGGTGGGGTAGCCAGAAAAAGGAATTCTCAGCCCTTTCTTTACTATAAGTTTACTTTTAGTTTTTAGAGCAGATATGATCACTCACAAATACTCAAACATGTATATTTATTTATTTATTTTTGTTTTTTTTTTTTTGCAGTTTTTTTTTTGAGACAGTCTCATTTTGTTGCCCTCAGTAGAGTGCTGTGGTGTCATAGCTCACAGCAACCTCAAACTCTTGGGCTTAAGCTATTCTCTTGCCTCAGCCTCCCAAGTAGCTGGGACTATAGGTGCCCACCACAACGCCCGGCTATTTTTTGGTTGCAGTTATCATTGTGGTTTGGCAGGCTCTGGCTGCCTGCTCTGGTGTATGTGGCTGGTGTCCTAGCTGCTGAGTGACAGGTGCCGGGCCCTTATACATTTACCTTTTACAGAGTGTTTTTTTTTTTATTATTGTGCAATAACTACATTCATAGAAGAGGTAAATGAAAAATGTACAAAAAGGTTAGTATCTAAAAAAGTAGAATAGTAATGAACCTTGATTTTTTTTTTTAATTTTTTTTTTTGAGACAGAGCCTCAACCTGTCACCCTGGATAGAGTGCTGTGACATCACAGCTCACAGCAACTTCCAATTCCTGGGCTCAATCAAGTCTCCTGCCTCTGCCTCCCAAGTAGCTGGGACTACAGGCGCCCGCCACAACGCCTGGCCATTTTTTGGTTGCAGCCGTCACTGTTGTTTGGCAGGCCCAGGCTGGATTCGAACCTGCCAGCTCAGGTGTATGTGGCTGGTGCCTTAGCCCATTGAGCCACAGGCGCCGAGCCGAACCTTGATTTTATTAACTTTAGCAATTGTCTGCACCCAGTCACCTTACCTTAAATTGTACTGCCACGGTTGTATTGAAGCAAATATATTTTATTGAATATATGGATAGTGTCTTCACTGCTATGTTATTATTTCACCAAAAAGTGATTCCTTTTTTTTTTTTTTTTTTTTTTAATTTTTTTCTATAAAAATTCATGTGTTTATTTGGCTTCCACTTTTTGCTTTCACAAAATTAAAAAGGCTTAAAATTTAATAACAATAACAATGTTTAAGATAAGGATTAGAAACAAAAACCTGATAAAGAACTAATGAAGATAAGTACATTCAGAAAAGAAGTCAGATGATTGCTGCAATGAAATATTGAGCAATAATAATAATAATAATCACTATTGTCACATTGTCAGATAAGAGTGTCTCTATCATAGAATGCTTTGGCTCTGAGTGATTCCTTAATGTTAATTATCCTGTATTCAGAAATTTCCTATTTTCTTAATGTTTCTTTGTAGTTGTTACATTCATGTAATAGGAAACAGTATAATTATTATTAGCATAAACAAAATCAGCTAAATAGTGATTTAGGTTAATCACCTTAACAGCTTTATCCTATAATTTCTAGCAGTACTTACCAAGTTAAATATTAGATCTAAATACCTTTCTTTCACACTAAATATCAGACCTCATTTTGTCTTCTTTTAATATCTTATTCAGGTTCCCTTTATCCTCATAGGGAAGAATGTTTAATGCGTGCTTTGAGTGACAAGCTTGGTGCCTGGTTCTGTGCAGCCCGTCTGTGCCTTGTTTCAAAGAAGCTCTTTGATAATCTCAAAGAAAATTCATACCATCTTCATTAGACATTTCTGTAGTAAAAAAATTAACATTTTTAATTCTCTCAAAAATTCTTAATAGTTCCAGCCATTTGGAATGATTTCTGTGTGTGTATGTGTGAGATGAAGTTGAAATTCCAGTTAATTTTAGTTTTAGTAATTATAAGTACTGGGAATTGTATTTTGGCTTTTGATATAAAATGTTTAGACATAGTGTCCGGTTACCTAAGTGCTATATAAGTGTTCATGTGAAGAGTGAATTTCAAAATGTGTATAAACCCAAACTGAGCATAACAAAAATACGTATTTCAGTTCACTGTTTATAGTTGGTTCTGCAATGTGGCAATGCTCTGAACATACCTTACAATTTGTGGGCCTACCAGCTTTAGAATTTTGTGATTCCTGACATTTTCAATATGGGTTTCATCTTACTTCATATTCTATGTGTAAAGTGAGACTAATATTTAATAAGTAGTAAATTTTTAAATTGTCATAACTCAAGTTTGCATTAAACTTAATCACATGAACAGTTACTAATACTAAAGTGGAACTATTAAGTTAGACTTTTGACATTAAATATCATTTCGTTATAACATTACTTACTTAATGCCAAAGGTTTAGACGTTGGCATTTTCTAAATTTTGCCTATTGGCTCTGAGACTTACCCAAAATGTGTTACTCGACAGTGAGGGTTTAACTCCCGTTTGTTTTCCCATAGGGTACTACATGCTCAATATGGTGAATTAATTCAACCAAGAAATGGTTCAGTTGATGAAACACCTAAAATGTCAGCTGGCCAGATGCTTTTGGTAGCATTTGATGGCATGTTTGCCCAAGTTGAAACTGCTTTTGGCTTATTAGTTGAAAAGGTAAATATTGACCTCATTTTAAGAATAAGGCAAGTGAAATAAAGGAGTTGTGCCGTGTGTGGAAAATAGAGAAATGAAATTGTTTTTCTTTCATTTGCATAGTTAAACAAAATGGAAATTCCTATAGCTTGGCGAAAGATTGACATCATAAGGGAAGCCAGGAGTACCCAAGTTAATTTTTTTGATGATGATAACCACCGACAGGTGCTAGAAGAGATTTTCTTTCTAAAAAGACTGCAGACAATTAAGGAGTTCTTCAGGCTCTGTGGTACCTTTTCTAAAACATTGTCAGGTAATAATATTGTACCTTTAAGTATGATGCGTTTGTTTATGTAGTGCTATAGAAAGGGGCAGGATAGAGTAGGCTTAATTTAGTTATACATTCATAAAATCTTGAGTACTTTAAGCAGTACATTATTTTTGTATGAAATATTTTAAGGAAATTTTTTCTTTTTAGGATCAAGTTCACTTGAAGATCAGAATTCTGTGAATGGGCCTGTACAGATTGTCAATGTGAAAACCCTTTTTAGAAACTCTTGTTTCAGCGAAGACCAAATGGCCAAACCTATCAAGGCATTCACAGCTGATTTTGTGAGGCAGCTCTTGATAGGACTACCAAACCAAGCCCTTGGACTTACACTGTGCAGTTTTATCAGTGCTCTGGGTGTAGACATCATTGCTCAAGTGGAGGCAAAGGACTTTGGTGCTGAAAGCAAAGTTTCCGTTGATGATCTGTGTAAGAAAGCCGTCGAGCACAACATCCAGGTTGGGAAGTTCTCTCAGTTGGTCATGAACAGGGCAACGGTATTAGCGAGTTCTTATGACACCGCCTGGAAGAAGCACGACTTGGTGCGAAGGCTGGAAACCAGCATTTCTTCTTGTAAGACAAGCCTGCAGCGGGTTCAGTTGCATATTGCCATGTTTCAAGTAAGGATTTCTCTTTGTAAAGTGTTTTTCCTCAATGTAGGAAACTTGAAAAACTGGGGGAAGTAATATAAAACAGTACAAAGAAAGATTTTGAAACCACCTGAACCCTGCCAACCCAGTACACGTTTAACATTTTGGTGTTTTTTTCCCCCTAGTGCTCTTTATTTCTTATGTATGTATTGGCAAACTCTCAACTTTCTCGCCCTCTATAGAGTATCATGCTGTCGTAGCTCACAGCAACCTCAAACTCTTTGGCACAAGCAATCCTCTTCCTTAGCCTCCCAAGTAGCTGGGAGCCCACCACAGGTTAACACAGTACAGGTGCCCACCACAGCGCCTGACTATTTTTTAGAGACTGGTCTTGTTCTTTCTCAGGCTGGTTTTGAACTCCTGAGCTCAGGTGATCTATCCTGCCTTGGCCTCCCAGAGTGCCTCATTTCTCTTTTATGTATTTGAGAGCATTTCACATTTACACTTTGTCCTTTGAATTTGTTTCCGCCAGGACTGTATGATAAGCATTATCTGTGTTATTAAGTATTTATAAATAAAATTTATAAATAAATGTTTTTGTTTTTGTTTTTTGAGATAGAGTCTCACTCTGTGGGCCAGGCTGGAGTGCGGTGTTCTTATCATAGCTCACTGCAGCCTCAAACTCCTGAGCTCAAGTGATCCTCCTGCCTCAGCCTCCCAAGTAACTGGGACTACAGGCACCACTACCACCACCACATATAGCTCACTTTCCTGTTTTTTTTTGTTTTTTGTTTTTTTTTGTAGAGATGAGGTCTCTTGTGTAGGCTGGTCTTGAACTCCTGGTCTCTCAAGTGATCCTCTGCCCTCAGCTTCTCAGAGCACTAGGATTATAGACATGAGTCACCAGATCTGGTCAATAAATATAACCAATGATTGAAATAATTTTCAGTGATTGAAATTGTTATGTAGATATGTTCATTGTATTTTTTAATGTAAAATTAAGGTTATCCTAAAGAAATTTCTGTTTTCCTGATGTCCCACTGTTGTGATAAACAGCTTTGGCCATAAATCTGCCTTCATTTTGGGAACTTTTTTAGAAGCCTGTTTTTGTCCTTGATTATTTATAAATGGGCAATATGGTGGTATAGGCTTTGGAGATAGATGGATTTGGATTCAAATTCGACTGAGGTGTATAAACTTGCACCTAACTTCTCTAGCTCTGATTTCCTTTTTTTAAAACTGTAGAATGGGGATAAAACCTCCCTTTTAACTCCCTCATTGGATGATATCTGTGAGGGTTGAGTATGATTATCTATGTAAGAGAAGCACAGCAGACATCATTATAGCTATTTTTCTTATTTCTTTTTTCTTTTTAGGCTTCACTGTTGTCAGTAGTGTCAATGAAGTTGTAATGCATGGAATAATTATGGAACAGCATTTTCTGGAATTTGCTTTGGCACAAAGAGTAGTTACTTTGTGTCATTTATATTGAAGCCACTTTTCATTAGTGGTTTCGGCTCAGTTTTATAATTCGCTGTTTTCTTACCACACAAGTTAAGAAAAGTAATTTAATCAGACCTCTAAAATTGCTTTTGTTATATATTAATAGTCCTATTTATAGCATATTCGGGGATGAGTATATATATATATTTTTTTTTTTTTTGAGACAGAGCCTCAAGCTGTTGCCCTGGGTAGAGTGTCATGGCATTACAGCTCACAGCAACCTCCAATTCCTGGGCTCAAGGGAGTCTCCTGCCTCTGCCTCCCAAGTAGCTGGGAGTACAGGCGCCTGCCACAACGCCTGGCTATTTTTGTTTGGGTTGCAGCCGTCATTGTTAGTTGGCGGGCCCAGGCTGGATTCAAACCCGCCAACTCAGGTTTACATGGCTGGCGCCTTAGCCCGCTGAGCCACAGGCGCCAAGCCGGGGATGAGTATATTTTATTGTTTCTAAAAATGTTTGCTGACAAGTTTTGTACGTTTTTCAGTTCATTCCTTTAAAAATTCACAATCTTTTGAAAAATATATATTAAAGTCCCTTTCAGTTTTTTTCTATCTGAACACATTTTAAGCACTAAACAAATGTATAACTTTTAAATTATAGCCCAAATGTCCCTTGGAACTTCTGGGGTCACCTTTACAGCATACAGACTGGCTTGATCTTCTCAACACTTGCCTGCTTCTTTTTGTCACTTTCAGGTTCTGTGTTTAGAAAGCTCGTTCTTTTGTGACTGCTGCTGTTGTTTTTAGTCTCCTGCTCAGCCTCCGTGCTAGACCGCTCAGCTGCCTGCCTGCATCTGCTGTATCCTCTTAACTAGGGATTGTGTTTAAGGGATTGTATACTAGACCTTTTTTTTTTTTGAGACAGAGCCTCAAGCTGTTGCCCTAGGTAGAGTGCTGTAGCATCACAGCTCAACAGCAACCTCCAACGCCTGGGCTCAACCAATTCTCCTGCCTCTGCCTCCCAAGTAGCTGGCACTACAGGCATCTGCCACAATGCCTGGCTATTTTTTTTTTTTGTTTCAGCCGTCATTGTTGTTTGGCGGGCCCGGGCTGGATTTGAACCCTCCAGCTCAGGTGTATGTGGCTGGTGCCCAAGCTACTTGAGCCACAGGCGCCGAGCCATGTGTACTAGATTTTTATATACATTACTGATCATCTTCAGAGCTACTAGTTAAATTTTGTGTCTTACTGATGAAGGATTTGCTCAGCCTGGATGTGATTCTTTTACAGTTTCTTCTGTTACTCCTCCCTGCTTCTTTGCAGCTCACCTGCCCATTTGCTGTGGCTGGGTTTTTTCTCTTCCCCTAGTCCTGACTTGCACCTTTTTGCCATATTCATCTAAAGACCTTTTGCTGCTGATTTTATTGCATTTCTTTTTCTTTGAACAGTGGCAACATGAAGATCTGCTTATTAACAGACCACAAGCCATGTCAGTGACACCTCCCCCTCGGTCTGCTATCCTAACCAGCATGAAAAAGAAACTACATACTCTGAGCCAAATTGAAACTTCCATTGCAACAGTTCAGGTGTGTTTTGTCAGATCTTTCTTCCAGCATATTTTGCCTTTACTTTTATAAGGGCACAGTGATGCACTTTTTTTTTTTAATGTAGAGACAGAGTCTCATTTTATCCCCCTAAGTAGAGTGCTGTGGCGTCACAGCTCACAGCAACCTCCGACTCCCAGGCTTAAGTGATTCTCTTGCCTCAGCCTCCCGAGTAGCTGGGACTACAGGCTCCCACCACAACGCTTGACTATTTTTTTGTTGTAGTTCGGCGGAGGCAGGGTTTGAACACGCTACCCTCGATATATGGGGCCAGCGCCCTTCTCACTGAGCCACAGGCACTGCCCCGTATCTTGCCTTTAGAAATAACTTACAGTGTGATTGTTAGTGCTTTGTATATCTATATGTTTGTCCTTGGCTTTTAAGCCAGAGGAGCATAATCTTTTTTCATTTGTTTTTTATTTTTTACCCACCAATGTAACTAAATCTCACAGTGAGAGTTATATTTTGAGCTAGGAATAGAAAACACTAATTATTTCGGGTTTTGTTTTTGTTTTTGTTTTTTTGAGACAGAGTCTTATTTTGTTGTCCCGGTAGAGTGCCTGGCGTCACAGCTCATAGCAGCTCACTCTTGGGCTTAAGCTATTCTCTTGCCGCAGCCTTCTGAGTAGCTGGGACTACAGGTACCCTCCACAACACCCGGCTATTTTTTGGTTGCAGTTGTCATTGTTGTTTAGCAGGCCGGGGCCAGGCTTGAACCTGCCAGCCTCTTTGTATGTGGCCAGCACCCTACTCACTGAGCTACAGGCAGCATCAAGCCTATTTCAGCTTTTTAATGAGTTTGATCATTACATTATGTGTTAATATATGTATTAGGGGAAGCCTGGTGATTGAAAAAAACTTGCATACTTAATTTGTTTTCTGAAATGTATACAAGCAGTTATCTGGTTTATTATTAATAAGTAAGAAGCGTGGTCATTTCTTACTTCTGTTGTATAGATAATGGGATTTTGTGGTGTCTAAGACAGCAGAATATTTTTCCAAACTATTATTGCTGACTAGATTAATAGTAGAGTAAAATTAAGTGTCATTACTTCTGTAATAGTTGTAAAATTACGAAGAAAGGGCAAGAGTTCATTTTTTTCATTCTTATAAATAAGGAACATGTCTTTTCTATGACTAATACACTTCACAGAAAGCTTATTTAAATCTTCAAAGAACTAAACTCCAGAAAAGTTACATTATCACTTTTATAAATTTTATAAAATATTTGAGAGATAGGAAGTGGAGGATGTCATAAACATTCACCAGGATTCTGCTGACTTTTATAGGAGAAACTAGCAGCCCTTGAAGCAAGTATTGAGCAGCGACTCAAGTGGGCAGGTGGTGCTAACCCTGCCTTGGCACCTGTACTACAAGATTTTGAAGCAACAATAGCTGAAAGAAGAAATCTTGTACTTAAAGAGAGCCAAAGAGCAAGTCAGGTATTGTGACTCAGGTGTACCATCTTTGTATTCAGCTCCAGGATTGTATAACTTATTGAAAATTATGTGTGGGATAACCTGGGGAGCTTGAGAGCCCATGCTCCATTTAACAGCCCAGGAGGAGTGGTTGGTGGCACTTTTCAGGGCATCCCTTAGGGTAGGCTACAGCCCTTTAGTTCCCCAGACCCTCGCTGCCTGTTGAATACATTTTTTCCCACGTGACAATTAAATGTCTTATGATCTGTGCTATACCAGAGGTTGTAGATTAACTTTGTTGTGATAGGGAACTAAAAAAATTATTGTGGAAATTTCGACCAGGCACAAAATTATACTAATAAAATGATACCCATCCCTCATGATAACCCCTCACCAAAATTTAGTAGTTATCAACTTGAGTCCTGTATTATTGTATACATATTTCCTACTCTTCCTTTTCATCTCTTATTTAATGGAAATCTCAAATATTTTTATTTCTGTATGAGCCTATTAGGAGGAGAACTATTTAAGAACATAGAATCAATATTATTAATTATAACTTTAAAATGTGCTTAATATTGGCAAATAATCTGGTTAAAGTTTTGTGGTCTTATAAAGTAGGAATAGAAGGAGAAGGGGAATATTCTGGCAGCAATGTTCTCTGAAATTTGGACATAACAGAAATTGCAGCTGGATATAACAACTGTTTATTATGGAGTAAATTTTCTATGTAAAATAATTATATAGAAGATATGTTTGTTTACCTAATGGCTCTTATGTTTTTTTGGCTATTTCATATTTCACAGTACTGGCATAAATTAAAATGTACATTTACTTTTAACAGCCTTTATGAGGGTCTGGTTTGTTTCCCAAAAGAGTCATACATTTTGTATTTTTTTCATGTCATTAATTACTTTTCACCCCCCATTGCAGTGATTCTGTTTCTCTCTTCACAGGTCACTTTTCTCTGCAGCAATATCATTCATTTTGAAAGCTTACGAACAAGAACTGCAGAAGCCTTAAACCTGGATGCTGCATTATTTGAACTAATCAAACGGTGTCAGCAAATGTGTTCATTTGCATCACAGTTTAACAGTTCAGTGTCTGAGTTAGAGCTTCGTTTGTTACAGAGAGTGGTGAGTCTTGAGTTTTGGTGGGAGTAGAGAGACTGATTAAAAGAAGGCCAGTGTTACATTATCAAAAAATGATTCTAATACAGTCACTCAATTTGCATGTATTGGGTGGGTACTCTATGTAAGAGATTGTTATGAGGTGTATCCAATACTGGTTAAATCTTGCTCTTCACCCTCAAGGAACTTAATGTTTATTTAATAATATAACAAATGAAATAGTGAAAGGATTCTCAAAGACACAACCAAAGTAATATGGAAGTTTAGAAG
Source organism: Arctocebus calabarensis (assembly GCA_963573935.1). Taxonomy (NCBI): domain Eukaryota; kingdom Metazoa; phylum Chordata; class Mammalia; order Primates; family Lorisidae; genus Arctocebus; species Arctocebus calabarensis. The sequence continues at coordinate 25,656 of CAUYON010044212.1, forward strand.
GAAGGAGAAAAGTGTATAGCAGATGTTTCAGACGCACTGAAAATAGAGTAGTAGAAAGAGCTTGTGGATGATGAATGTTGGAAAGGTCAGTGAAGTTCAGAAATAGCAAATTGGTAAGTGTGGCATCTATATTTTGTGGAAAGGCTTTACACTGTATATTAGAAAGCTCTGGTGTCATTTCTTTTATTCAGCGTGAGTTTAGGGACCTGGATTCCAATCATTTCATCATTCCAAATAGATTTCTTAGCTCTTAAACTTTAAGCATTATATCCTATATAATTATGCAGAAAAGTTAAAAATCTGAATCTGTATTTCATAGATTATTGAAATTATTTAGTACTGTTTTGTAGGTAATTAATTCATGACTTAGCAACTGAGGTTTTCTGTGTGTCAGCTTGAGTTACTAATATCTTTCAATATTGATGATGAAGAAAGGACTCATTTCAGCTGATGCTTAAAATCAAATTACTGTTCTGTTTAGGACACTGGTCTTGAACATCCTATTGGCAGCTCTGAATGGCTTTTGTCAGCACATAAACAATTGACCCAGGATATGTCTACTCAGAGGGCAATTCAGACAGAGAAAGAGCAACAGATTGAAACAGTCTGTGAAACAATTCAGAATCTGGTTGATAATATAAAGACTGTGCTCACTGGTCATAATCGACAGCTTGGAGATGTCAAACATCTCCTAAAAGCAATGGCTAAGGTAAGATTGATACTATTTTTTTTTTTTTTTTTGTAGCGACAGAGTCTCACTATATCACCCTCGGTAGAGTGCTGTGGCATCACACAGCTCACAGCAACTTCCAACTCTTGGGCTTAGGCAATTCTCTGCCTCAGCTGGGACTATAGGTGCCTGGTACAACACCTGGCTATTTTTTTGTTGCAGTTTGGCCGGGGCAGGGTTTGAACCCGCCATCCTCAGTATGTGGGGCCGGCACCCTACTCACTGAGCCACAGGTGCTGCCCCTAAGATTGATACTATTGACATACATTTACTTCTCCCTCTTTTATAAAGTTACAAGTAATTTTATTTATGGAAAAATAGTGACATTTTGTAAATGAAAAGTTTTTCTTTTGAGTTGTAACTGAGTTAATTTCATCAGCTATTTTTAAACCAGGTATTCTCAATTTTACACACAAAGAAATTGAGGCTTAAAGAGATTCACCCAATGTGATATAACTTGTAATAAAACTAAGGTTTGGACCGAGTATGAATGTTTAGGTCTCTAACCTTTCCTTTTCCTTACCAACTGTATATCCATATATATAGTTTGCCTCCCAAATGAAGAATGAAATACCATGTCTTCTCTCCAGCATCCTACACAGTCTAGTTACTAAGTTGAACAAGAGTGAGATCTTGCCTCTAAAAATAGCTGGGTGTTGTGGTGGGGTGCCTGTAGTTCCAGCTACTCGGGAGGCTGAGGCAAGAGATCATGTAAGCTCATGATCTTGAGGTTCTTGTGAGCTATGATACCACTCTACTGATGGTGACAAAGTCAGATTCTTTCTCAAAAAGAAAGAAAACAAAACTAGTAAATACAGGGCAACCTCTCTGAGTTGACCACCTAAGGGACTATAACACACTGGTCAACATAGGGATGGGAATGGTCAATGTAAGGAACTCGGCCTACTGTACTGATACATACGTGTGGTAAATGTCTGGTTTGTGAAAAATTAGATCAATTCAACTATAGAAGTTCTACTGTAATTTAATTTTAGGGTTTATTTTTACTTTGAAGTTTGTTTTATTTTGTTTTTTTGAGACAGGGTCCTGCTCTTTTGCCCAGGTAAGAGTGCCTTAGCTTGATCATAACTAAGTAGTCCTTGAACTCCTGGGCTGAAGCAGTCCTTGAAGTTAAGCATCTCAGGTAGCTTACAGGCATACGCCACAGTACCCAGCTAATTTGTGAATATTTTGTTGAGACAGGATCTCACTACGTTGCCCAGGCTAGTTGTGAATTCTTGGCCTCAAGTATTCTCCCAAAGTGCTGGGATTACAGCCATGAGCCATCATACCCAGCCTACTTTGAGGTTTTTATTTGGTGGTAAAAACTAAATACTTGTAGAAAAGAAGTTGAACTGTAATAAGTAGATTAAACACACTGAAATTTGAAACACTTATTGCCTCTTAATCAACAAAAAAATATTTTTCTTGATCATTAATTCTAGGATGAAGAAGCTGCTTTGGCAGATGGTGAAGATGTTCCCTATGAGAACAGTGTTAGGCAGTTTTTGGGAGAATATAAATCATGGCAAGACAACATTCAGACAGTTCTGTTTACATTAGTCCAGGCTATGGGTCAGGTTCGAAGTCAAGAACATGTTGAAATGCTCCAGGAAATTACTCCCACCTTGAAAGAACTGAAAACACAAAGTCAGAGGTAAGAAAGCCTTCCTTCCAGCTAAAATATATATCAAATGTAAGCAAAATATTTGCTAAATAAGTTAGTCTTTCTCGACTTAATTTTTTCAGTTTTGGTCATTTTTACAAGTTGTTATCTGGAAAGCATTTCATAAATGAGCCATTTTGTTTTGTATTTCAGTATCTATAATAATTTAGTGAGTTTTGCATCACCCTTAGTCACTGATGCAACAAATGAATGTTCGAGTCCAACGTCATCTGCTACTTATCAGCCATCCTTTGCTGCAGGTATGAGAAAAGACCTGAGTCTTGATCTTATACTAACTCTACACCTAGATGTTAAGATGTTTAATTAAATATAAGTGTTTAATATTAAACACTTAAACTCTGTCATACTAGAAACTCAAACTGAATAGATTTCAGCTTATTTTTTTTTAAATACTCATATGAGAGTTAAAATGCCTTGTATTCAAACACTGTTTATGATTTTAAAATACACGTCTACTAGAGAAATTTAGAAAATTTGTTGTTCCACCTCACGTAGAGGTAAGAAGTGACTGTGTATTTGTTGATTTACTTCTCTATGTGCATGGATACACAAACACATTGGGACCATTCTGTGAAAGCAATTTTTGTTGCTTTTTCCCTCTTATTATTAAACTAATAGTTTGTCATTAAATGATCTTTAAAAATGACTTAACAGTTAGGCGGTGCCTATGGCTCAGTGAGTAGGGCGCTGGCCCCATATACTGAGGGTGGTGGGTTCAAACCTGGCCCCAGCCAAACTGCAATAAAAAAATAGCCAGGCATTGTGGCGGGCACCTGTAGTCCCAGCTACTTGGGAGACTGAAGCAAGAGAGTCCCCTAAGCCCAGGAGCTGGAGGTTGCTATGAACTATGACACCATGGCACTCTACCAAGGGTGGCAAAACAAGACTCTGTCTCTGAAAAACAAAAAAATTGACTTAATGGCTAAATTTTATTAAAATTTTATGACTGTTACATTAGCCTTCATTACTGGGTAATTAGGGTATACAGAGGGTGCCCCAAAAATGTACGCACATTTTAAGGAAGGAAAAAACTGTATTAAAATTGTAATAATATATACCAATAACAAAAGATGACTACAAATAATGTTTGACTCCTGCAATTACAAGAGGTTCTTCTAGTGGTTACCATTGGCATCCCTACACTTCAGATTACACTGAACTACTGCTTGAGCAAGGCTGTGAGACCTCATGGATCCTCCCTTTGGGCACATCACACATAGCACCATGTGTGTCAAATTTAACCACAAATGCTGTTTAGGAACATGTGCAATCATTAGGCATGTTGGAAGTTCTGTTGCATACTCAGGCTTCCATTTTCATTATACTTCCACAACATTCTTGAATTTCAAATACCACTTCAAAACAGTCTTGTATTCCTCCAATGACAACTGTGCTTCTGCCATTATCTTTGACTGTCCTATCTGTTGCATGGTTACCCTAGCATTCATTTGATTAACACCATCTTTAGAGTGAGCATCGTACCATACGTTGCTACCATAATTCAATGAATTTCGAAAAGTAATATATAGATAATGTTTCTTAAAATGTGTAGACATATTTTTGGCACCCCCAGTGTTTTGGATGCCAGAAGCTAGTGAACATTATTGTACAAATTAGTATCTCAATGTCTAACTGTTTAGGATATATTCTTAGGAGGACAATTGCAATGTCAGAGGGTAAGGATTTGTAATTGGTTATTTAATATGTCATTTATCACCACCACCTGTTCTCCTGTCTACTTTCTGTTTATATGTTAATTGAACCACTAACTCTTTCTCTGTAGCAGTCCGGAGTAACACTGGCCAAAAGACTCAGCCTGATGTCATGTCACAGAATGCTAAAAAGCTGATTCAGAAAAATCTTGCTACATCAGCAGATACGCCACCAAGCACAGTTCCAGGAACTGGCAAGAGTGTTGCTTGTAGTCCTAAAAAGGCTGCCAGAGACCCTAAAACTGGGAAAGGTACTTAGTTAGAATAAAAATGTCTCAAATTTGTATATTAAATGGTAGTTTGACTTACACGTGTTTTCGTTGCTTCATAGCTGTGCAAGAGAGAAACTCATATGCAGTGAGTGTGTGGAAGAGAGTGAAAGCCAAGTTAGAGGGCCGAGATGTTGATCCCAACAGGAGGATGTCAGTTGCTGAACAGGTGACCATTTTTATTTTTTTATTTATTTTTTATTTTTTATTTTTTGAGACAGAGCCTTGAGCTGTCACCCTGGATAAAGTGCTATGGCATCATAGCTCACAGCAACCTTCAATTCCTGGGCTCAAGCGAGTCTCTTGCCTCCACCTCCCAAGTAGCTGGGACTGCAGGCATCCGCCACAACGCCCGGCCATTATTATTTTTTTTTTTTTGGTTGCAGCCGTCATTGTGGTTTGGCGGGCCCGGGCTGGATTCGAACCCGCCAGCTCAGGTGTACGTGACTGGCGCCTTAGCCTGTTGAGCCACAGGCCAAGCCAGGTGACCATTTTTAAAATGCATTTTAATGCTGCTGGAAAAGTGTAGGTTTAAAGATGCCTGCCACCCTTTTCTTCAGTGGTTTATCAAGAATAAGGAACTTAAAATCTGTTTTCAGAGATTCAGATTTTGAGTAACACAGCTCTGGAGTTGTCAAGTATTCACCATTTTACTCTTTACTATTAACTGTTAGGGCTTTGTTTTCCTTCCCTCAGTTCTCCCTTGACCAGAACCCCAAATTCCAAACACTTCTAGTCCCAGTTATTTTGGATGAGGGATACTCAACCTGTGTCTGTAAAGCATCCTTGGGTGTCACTGGACATTTGTCTGAAATCATTATTCTGAGATTTTTTTTTTTTTTTTTTTGAGACAGCTACTCAAGCTGTTGCCTTGTGTAGGGTGCCATGGGTTCATAGCTCACAGGAACCTCCAGCTCGGGCTCAAGGGATCCTTTTGCTTCAATTTTCCTACTTTTAGTAGAGATGGGGTCTCAATTTTGCTCAGGCTGGTCTTGAACTTGTGAGCTCAAGCAATTCACCTACCTAGGGCTCCTAGGGTGCTATGATTACAAGCATGAGCCACCGTTCTCGGCCTATTCTGAGATTTTTAATTAGCTGTATTAATATTGAATGTATAATAGCTATTTATTGAAAAAAAAAGAAACCTGCAGAAAAGACGTAGGAATGCCCATATACTTTTTACCTAGACTCACCAGTTAACATTTTCCGACATTTGCATCATCATTCTTTGTGTATGTATATACTCATGGTTTTTCTGAACCATTTGAGAGTTAATAGATAGCCTAACACTTCATACCTAAATACTTCAGTTTTTGTCTCCTAAACAAAACACTGTAATGCTATAGCTGTTAAATAATTGTCAACTCCGGAAACCTAACATTGATGCATTACTAGTATCTAGTATCACTCCATATTTGCATTTCTCCAATTATCTCAGAGTGTCCTTTGTTGCTCAGCCCTACTCTCTGAGCTTTGCTCCTCCTACTCCCCAGCAAGATCAGGTCAAGGCTCGTCATGCTTTTTATACACAAATAGTTGCTTCTCCACTTAGGACAGGGCCATTCCCAATAAGCATATTGTAAGTTGAAAATGCATTAATACCTCGATAAATTCACCATGATATAGAAAAATTTTAAGTCTGAACCATTGTAAACCAGGGACTATCTGTGCTTGTCCTACTTCCTAGTCTCCTTACTATCTAGAGGAGTTAAGAGCCTTCCCCTTCCCCTTAGTATTTTTGATTTGTCTAGACCAGTTGGCATGCAGGATGTGCCTCAGTTTATATTCTGCTATTTTCCTTACAGTTCAATTCAGATTTAACATTTTATTGTAGGAATGTTTCTTCAGTGGTGTTGCTTTCTCGGTATTTTACATCAAGTGACACATACCAGTTTGTGCCACCTTTGTTGATATTAAGTCAGATTTGGTCAAGGGTGGTATCCTCCTGATTTTACCATTATAGCTATCCTTTTCTTCTCCTGTGAAGTAAAATTTGAGATTATGAGTATTCTATTATCCATTTCTTTGGCATCCACAATTCAGATATTTTTTATTTTATTTTTTGAGACAGGGTCTGTCTTTGTTGATTGAGTTAGCTTGTAGTGGTATCATCATAGTTCACTGCAACTTTAGACTCCTTTCCTTCTCTAGTCTTCTGAGTATCTGGGTCTGCAAGTGTGAGTGCCACACCAAGCTAATTATTTTATGTAGAGACTTGTTTTCACTATTGCACAGGCTAGTCTCAAACTCCAGGCTTTGAGTCATCTTCCTGCCTTGGCCTCCCAGAGTGCTGGGATTATAGATGTGAATCAGCACCCAACTCACAATTCATTTTTAACATCAGCAAGGAATTTTGTTTTCCTTTTCACATATTATTGTGTAGGACTCATACTTAAACTCTTCTTGGGCAAGAGTTTTTTTTTTTTTTGAGACACAGTCTCACTATGTCGCTGTTGGTAGAATGCTGTGTGCATCACAGCTCACAGCAACCTCTAACTCTTGCGCTTAAGCGATTCTCTTCCCTCAGCCTCCCAAGTAGCTGGGACTGCAGGTATCCACCAAAACGTCGTGGTTTTTTTTTTTTTTTTTGGTTGCAGTTGTCATTGTTGTTTAGCAGGCCCAGGCCAGGTTCGAACCCACCAGCTTTGGTGTATATGTCTGGCACCCTACTCACTGAACTACAAGTGCTGAGCCTTTTTTATTTTTTTATAAATAGTTTTGTTAAATTTGTCAAAACCCAAAACATGAGTAGCTCATGCCTGTAATCCTAACAGTCTGGCAGGCCCAGACAGATGGATTGCCTGTGCTTAGGAGCCTTAAAACCAGCCTGAGCAAGAGTGAGACCCCCCTCTCTACTGAAAATAAGAAAAATTAGCCAGGTGTGGTGGTGTGCGCCTGTAGTCCCAGCTACTTGGGAGGCTGAAGCAAGAGGATTACTTGAGTCCATGAGTTTGAGGTTGCAGTGAGCTATGATACCATAGCACTGTACTCAAGGTGACAGTGAGACCGTCTTAAAGAAAAAGAAAAGAAAAAAAAAACCCAAAACATAAAAGATATTCTGAGTCAGAGATGTCTTCAGAAATTTTCTAGTAGTTTAATGGATTTATATACTTTTCATATTTTTATAGTATCTTAGCTCTCCATTTTTTCTAAAGGATATTTTGCTATTGTGCTTTTTATTTGGATAGTTATTCAATTTTGTATGAAAGTTAAGAGGTTCACAGAGTGGGATAAGTATAGAGTCCTTTGCACATAACTTTTGGCAGAGCTTATAATTCAGTAGATATATATTGAACATTTACCATATAATTTTACCCTGATGGATGCTCTGGATATAAAATTGATTATGTTTTGCTGTAAAAGAAAATTTAACTGAATCAGAATCAGTGGACATTTGTTAAGCACCCACTGTATTCACAGCCTATACTGAGCCCTTGTTTATATACCACATAAGTGGTGACTGGTGACTTTCGGTGTTCAACTCCAGGAGCACATATGGGGTCAGTAGGGCTCTCTTTTCATCTAAGGAGGCATAAAGATTCAAAGGGGGTGGTGATTGTCCCAAGACACCTCTTAGAAGCTATGCCCTGCTTTACTTACCTTTTCTTTCTACCATAGCAACTACACATCCTTTGGGTAATTAATTTGGGTGATTAGAAGCTTACTTTTAATTAAATAATTCATATGTGAAACATGTCCTTAAAGGTTTAAGTGGCTTCTTTAAATACCATCCTGTCTATTTTTATAGGTTGACTATGTCATTAAGGAAGCAACTAATCTAGATAACTTGGCTCAGCTGTATGAAGGTTGGACAGCCTGGGTGTGAATGGTGAGACCGTAGATGAGTCTGGTTAAATGAAGTCAGACATCCACCAGAATCAACTCAGCCTCAGGCATCCAAAGCCACACCACAGTCGGTGGTGATGCAACTGGGGGCTTACTCTGAGGAAACCTAGGAAATCTCGGTGCACTAGGAAGTGAATCCTGCAGGACAGCTGCACTCAGGGATACGCCCAACACCATGGCCTGCAACCCCAGGGTCAAGGGTGAAAGAAAGAAAGCTCACCGCCTGAACACGGAGATTGTCTTTCTGCCACAGAACAGCAGCAAACGTGTCAGGAGGTTAGCTGCAGAAAGAAATCGGGATGCCGCGGAGCACAGAGTGATTCGGAACTCCATTCCACCTGACCCTGTGTGTACAATCCAGGAAAAAACAAATCCCGCTCAGAAACAGAGAAAACTGGGGCCGCGAAGAAATCACAGCCAAGGAAGATTTGATGCACTCAGATTCTCGTGTAACACTTGTTGCTTGGCAACAGTACTGGTTGGGTTGACCAGTAAGTACAAAAAGTCTGTGTGATATGAATTTCAGAAATGGACTGAAAATGGAGAGCTATGTAACACTACATTGGAAGAACTTCTGAAATGAAGGGAAAAACCACCCCATTGTTCCCTCCTTCTCCCTACCACTTACCCATTCCCTTTTTACCTAATCTAGTAGATTAGCCATACTTCAAATTCACTTTTATTTCAATCCTTATATTTCATATGCTTCTGTCTTGATGCTGTTAACAACTTGTATTTGGAGTGATAAAGAGAAATTTCTCCAAAACCACAGATTAACATGGAAAATTCAAGGATTGTTTAAAGGTCTGGTGATCACATACAAAATGTAATTCTGGTTATTTAAGTCATTTCTGTGATTCTATCATGTACAGTTTCCAGAATTGTCACTGTGCATTCAAAAGTAATGAATCTAACAGACATTTGATTTAATGTACACTCCCCTTTGCTTATAGTGTGCATATATTTGGAGGTCATTCAAATTTTCCCTCTTTTGTGATTGCTGTAGTTTCTTTCATAGAAAGTAGCTAATCTAATGTAACCTTTTACCTTTTAAAGAACCAGGATAGAGTACCTATTAGAGTTTTACATTGTTGATGACAGATTAACAATAAAGTGATGTTCTGGTGGAGGTAGAGTGAAATTTTTTTTTAATTCAGTTTTTTCATTTGATATTTTTAATTTTCACTTTGTAGATTAAAAGTGCTTTAGTTTACCTGGCATTTTAGGACATGTACACGAAACATCAACAAAGTGAGGTCGGTCCACCAACATCTTTTATTAAATTCAGTTATTGAAATAGTCTGTGAAGTGCTTTACTTTTTGCCCAATTTTAATAGCTTGCTGTTTAGGAATACATTATAGTGAATTCATGATCAAGGTTTCCTTAAATTTAGCATCGCAATTCAGTACTGACTGTGTAAGCTAAGTTGTTGATCCAAAAGAAAAATCCAGAGTAGATAGGATTCTTAAAATCAAGTATCAGCTCAAAATAGAACACAATTGAAATCTTAATTACTTGAATATATTTTCCCTGCATTTTAAGAGATTAGGTTAGTGGTCATTTTCTAGTTGCCAGTCTTTACAGACGAACTTGAAAGGTATTAAGGAAAAATTCCACATAGCTCTAGGCCTTTTCTGTATTCTGATTGCCACATTAATCTATAATCTTTAAGTACCTGTGAGAGAATGCATTTCAGTATTGGTGCTTTCTTAATACTTTAAGAAGTATTGCAAGAAAGGTATTTTTGAATACCACGCATCCATCAGCAAATTAAGGAACCTAGCTCATCATAGTTTATTTTCTCCATTTGTTTAGAACCTTATCTTCACAATCAAAACAACCTAGCTGGAATAATGCCATATTGTATTTTGCACACCACTTTATTTCCTAGAGGCTCTTGGAGCTATTATATTCATCAATTACCTCTGCTGTCTCAAGATAAGTCTTTTTAACATTCTTTATTGTTGTAACAAGGAAATACTTATCACAATGCTAAAACCAGTTCACATTAGTTTGTTACAACTGATAGTATTCAGAAATTGCTTCCTCTTTGGTAAACAAGATTGAAATAGGGGAATTTTATTGCCTGTTTTTTGAGGCATCAGAGGTACCTGACACCTTATCTAAGCATAAGCAAAACAGCTTTATTTCAAAAACATGTGCCTCTGGTAAACTCTCCATCACTTTTACTTTAAATGGTCCCTCAGAAAGTAACTTGGCATATACAATGGATGTTTGGTTGGGTGAGGCAGATACGAGTAACTGATGGCTTCACAGTCACTGACCACTCTGGACAAGATCCTAGTCTGTACTGTTTGGCTTCCTTTGGGAAGTTATTGTAAAAGCAGCCATTTTGAACATTTTTAAAGAGACCTCATCAGTTAGATTGAGAAGACTGGGATACATTACAGGGATTATCTTGTAAAATAATGTGAAGTTAAGAGTGCTGAGATGAGAAGTTATACATTTTCGATGATAAAAAATACCCTGGTGGAAAACCAGGGATCCTTTCCTATTTCTCACCCTTCCTCTCTCCTCTCTTTTCTTCTAAGATTCAAGGGGTACAAAGTAACCTACAAATAACCTCTTCTTTTCAAAGTACTCTTGGAAATTGAAGTTAATTTTAAGTGTTGCCTTGAATTTGCTAGAATTGCCTAATTTTTAGTTGATTTCTCTGCTGTGCTTTGGAGGCTTAGTATTTTGGCAGCTGATTTCTCTTTTACTGTTTCTTTGGTGTGTCCTAAGTTTCTCATTAATTTTGGTCTTGAGTTCTTAATATAGGCTGCTAGATGATTATTAAGATTCTTTTGTGTCTGACACTTGTGGTGAATTGTTCTTGAGACATGTGAGATTCCTGTGTGAGAACTGATAATCAGGCTCTTGATCTGTGTCTGGAATTGTTTTTTTTAGAGCCTAAACCCTAAGTTCAGGGTGAGGGCTTATAATAGAAAAACTTTCATCACTTCTGCCCTTAACGCTTGCCTCTATTATCTAAGCTTAATAAGTAGTTTTCTTAATACTGTCCAATGTTTGGTGTTATCTGCAATGTTTTTTGTTTTGTTTTATAAACTGTGGTTGTTCTGATGTGTGAAACTTAAGGAAAGAGCCATTTAAAAAATGCCGAACAGGGCAATGCAAGTACAGCCAAATATTAGAGTTGATGTGCAATCTTAGGTCCTTTTTAACCTGGGGTATTATAGGCAGTACTTTAAATTGAAAAGTCTTCCTTGGCCTATTTTCCTCCACATTTTTGTAATTACTCTGGGGGGCTTGGTTTGGCAGTACTAAAATCAAAGGAGCTGGTTCTTCCTTTCTCCCAGTTCTTTTCATATTAAAGAAAGCACCTACAATTAGCCTGTTAGTCATACTCACATACATCAAATGTCAATGAATGCTTTACTATTAGCACATTTAAGCATCTTTGTTTTACATAAAATTAGACGGGTATGAAAACCAATGTTCCATTTTTATATCTTCTTGAGCTTGTTAAATGCCAGTAATTAGGACTTTTTCCCCTTTAAATCAAGGAAGTAGAATTATTATTAAGCAAGGGTTACTTAAAGGTGGTACATTTTGTTTTCAATATTTGGTTAGTATTTAGAACGATTCCTTCTGTGGGGAAAATTCAGCAAGTATCTCAAATTTTTCCAAGTGTTGGGGAGGGAGAAATTCATTGTATTATGAGACTCTAAGGATTTGTTGTACTTTTCCTGCTTTTTAAGTCCTGGATAACAGTCTTACCAACCTTAGTTAATGGAAGGGCAAACTGACTCTTGATTATCTGCTCAAGGATTGTAGAACATGAACCACTTAGGGTCCCTGGCTTTCCATGGGAATTTGGCCTGGGCTACTAGGAAAAAACTGTTTGTCATGCTAATTTTAAAATGTCATACTATTAGCTCGATTTTTAAACATGGTAAACTTAAATATTGCATGTTGTTCTGACTTATTTAAGAATGATTTTCTTTCAAAACAGGCTGATTAAATATAGTTTTCCTTTTCCTAACAGTTGAAGTTTCAGCTCCTCTTTGAAGTTATTGTGCCAGTTATTTTTCTGGTTTAAATTTCCCTTCTATTTCCAACTGTAATGTCAGTGGCAACAACATCATACTTCACTTATTAATTTACTTTTTACCCTTTTTGTAAGAGCAAGTTGCGTTGAACTGAATCTTCCTTGTCCTAGTAACATGTATAAATAGTGGCTTCTCTGTACAAAAGGTTGTAATGCCTCTTTGATGGGTATAATTTTGTGATTGTATTTAAGATTAAAAGTTGACTAAATCACACCAGCTTCCTGAAAATGTTCATAATGCATCTTTTGGAAAACAAAAATACATGCCAACTTTGTGCATATTTGCATTAATATGGCAAAGATTGTATGAAGTACCGTTTTTCAAAAAATAAAGGTTCAATCTCAAAATCTATAGCATCTAAGTTCTGAATTTATTGGTCTAAGTAGATTTCAGAACACTTAGTTTGGAAGCTAGGCATCTTTTTTTTTTTCCTTTAAAGTACTAATGCCTCAAATATTTTGTTAAAAAAACTTAACTCTCAAGAAAGTGATTATTTTAAAGTTTTGTTGTATTTTTGAACAGCAGTGGAAATTTTACGTCCAATAGCAAAGTTCTTAGTATTAATGCTCAATTTATTAAGTTTAGTTTTGGCAATATTTAAAAACAAAATTTCTGCAGGCCATTATTGATACATGCATTCTCTGGAATGTGGAAGTCTAATGGAAAATAGAAATTATCCAGCTTGGTTTAAATCTTGAAAATTGTATTTTGTTCCTGCTAGTTTACCTTAAGAGGATTTAAGTTAACTGCTTAGTCATGTGCACATTTCAAAAGATCACATCCTGTTTCTAGGACAAAAACAAAGCTCTAAAGAAAACTACATTATGTGTGTGTGTTTTTTTTTTTTTTTTTTTGTAGAGACAGAGTCTTCACTTCCCTCGGTAAAGTGCCGTAGATTCACAGCTCACAGCAACTTCCAGCTCCTGGGCAATTTGAGGCAATTCTCTTGCCTCAGCCTCCGGAGTAGCTGGGACTACCTACAGGTTCCTGCCACAACGCCTGGCTTTTTTTTTTTTTTTTTTTTTTTGTGGAGACAGAGTCTCACACAATCGCACTCGGTGGAGTACTGTGGAGTCACAGCTCACAGCAACCTCGAGCTCTTGGGCTCAAGTGATTCTCCTGCCTCAGCCTCCCAAGTAGCTGGGACTACAGGCGCCTGCCACAGCGCCCGGCTAATTTTTGATGCAGTTCGGCCGGGGCCGGGCTTGAACCCGCAGCCCTCGGTATATGGGGTCGGCGCCCTACTTGCTGAGCCACAGGCACCGCCCCCCAACAAGCTTTTAACAAATTATTTTTAAAAAATCAAAAATAGTTATGGCTATGCCCTTTGCAGATTGATTGTTGGGATTGGGCTGTATTAGACTTAAGTAACACTCAGGCTCAATTCTAGTTCTCTCCTTTAAGTCACAGGAATTTCTTTTATCTCTGGGGAAATGCTAGCTGCTTATTATGGATACATACACACATTTTATTTATGGGAAGCTGGCAGACAGAGCCAAATTCATGGATTTTCTTACCAATGGTTGTTTAATAAGCCACTATGCTAGATTGTCAGATGCTAAAGACACAACACTGAAAAGGCATTTTATCTCTGCCCTTTTATGACAAAATAAAGCCTTTGAAGTCTTATTTCATGGGGATAAGACTCAGTATAATTAAGTGCTATAAATGAGGCATGTGCATAGTTCTTAACAACTATGTACATAATGGGCTGGGGGCACTGATTCAGTCTAGAATGAGGGGCAGTCAGATTTCTCTGAGGAAATGACTTGATCTTTGAAGGATGGTTGGGCAGAAAAGGTTGATAGAAAAGGCATTCTAGATAAAAAGCAAATAGCATGTATGAGGAAGCTGAGGTGAGGAGGAGGCAGAAATGTTTGAGAATGGAAAAGATCTGTGTAGTAAGAAATTAGGTTCAAAGGATTGGACAGGGACCACATTATGTGAGACGTAGGTTACAGTGATTTTCAACTTTGTCTTTAAAAGCTATAGAAAGTTGGCGGAGTACAATGGCTCATACCTGTAATCCCAGCACTGTGGGAACCTGAGGCTAGTGGATTGCTTGAGCTCAGGTGTTTGAGACCAGCCTGAGCAAGAGCAAGAGCCTATCTCTACTAAAAGTAGGAAAACTAGGCAAGCATTTGTGGTGGGTGCCTGTAGTCTGAACTACTTGGGAGCCTAGGGCAAGAGGATTGCTTAAACCTGGGAATTGGAGATTACTGTGAGCTGTGATGCAACAGCACTCTACCAAGGGCAGCAGAATGAGACTCTGTCTCAAAAAAAAAGAAAGGCTACAGAAAGTTATGATTTTTAAGCAGGGTTATAACACTAAGACTTCATTTGTCATAGTAAATAAAATATAGGCTCATGCAGTCCTATACTGCATGATTTCAGAGATCTTAAAAATGTGGAAGATGGGCTCGGTGCCTGTGGCTGAAGTGGCTAAGGCGCCAGCCACATACACCAGAGCTGGTGGGTTCGAATCCAGCCCGGGCCCGTCAAACAACCACGGTTGCAACCAAAAAGTAGTCGGGCTTTGTGGCGGGCACCTATAGTCCCAGCTACTTGAGAGGCAGAGGCAAGAGAAGCACTTGAGCCCAGGAGTTGGAGATTGCTGTGAGCTGTGATGATACAGCACTCTACGCAGGGCAACTGCTTGAGGCTCTGTCAAAATAAAAAAAAGAAGAAGAAGAAAGAAAAAAATATATATACATATGGAAGACGATATTTCTAAGAATTAACTAAGTAGGCTTATTTTAGAACTGAATATATAGGCAGTAAAAATATTCTGACTGTAAAGAGACAAAGTGGGAAAAAACTTTAAAAAGATGAAAAAAGTTAAAAGTACTAAAAACTAAAAGAGCAACACCACCAAGATGCTGAGGGGGAGAGGTGCAGTGGGAAACTGGTTTTGATAGGGACCTAAATAGAACTTCAAGAAATGTAAAAACTAAATGAGGAGTGCCACCTTCCTCTGTTATTTGGCCCTAGGTACTTGGATGTGCCCTTTGGCTGTTTATTCTCTTGGAAAGGCATATTTTAGGAGGATAACCCCAGATGAAGTAGGTCTGCCATAAATCTGAGTCTGAGTGGACAGGATATGTGACTTTGTAGATAGAAGATGTGGCCACTGGTTGGAGGTGGGGGGTTAAAAAAGTGATAAGGTGGTGTGAAAGGGGGTGTTTGCTGTACTTTGAGAGAGGCTAATCTAGCAGTGGTAATTTCCAGATGGAACAAAACACAAAGAGGGAGGAAATTCTAAGGAGGATGCTAGGAAAACTTGTCTGTTCTTAAATCTGGAATGGGGTGGAGGTTGGAGTGGATTGTTACAAATTGAGCTGTTGATTATTGTGCCTTATTCAAAATCTCAAGTGTAGGGTTGCTGCTCAATGGGGAGGGACAAATACCTTTTCCAGACCTTAGGCCTGGTAAGATGGCTGGGAAATTCCTCCTCCATTGAAGCCTTTAGTTATATGTTTTAGCTTTCACTCCACAACCCTCTTTGTTTTTTATGTTAGTGGGGAAAGTAGGGTTAGGAGTGGTTAGTTGAGTTCACTTTATCCAAATCCTTATTGGATACTTTTGGTGATGGACTGAGATTAACTGCATGACCCTGTATTTTATTTACTTTATGGGTGGCCTAATATATGACCCTCTCACCTATACCTCAGTCCTCTGGACTTAGTCAGTTGGAAGTGTGTGATTTGTGTTCATCTCACACTTTTTTCTGGAGCAGGGACTAAGGCCCTGAATATGTCCTTTGCATCTTTTATTATTATTATTATTATTTTTTTGAGACAGAGCCTCAAGCTGTCACCCTGGATAGAGTGCTGTGGCATCACAGCTCA